>JAADVZ010000013.1:0-100536 GCA_023335925.1 Pythium phragmitis | reverse complement strand
GCGAGGTGGCGTGCCTGGCGGTACATAGAGAGGAGCTTGGAGTTCTTGGGTGGGTGGTACAGTTCCATTTGTCGAACGATGAGGAGACTGTCGCCGACCACTTCGAGGGGCCGCCAATTGTGGCGCGCCGCCGCCGTCAGTCCAGTGACAAGGCCAAAGTATTCGGCCTGATGGTTGTGGTAGCCGCAGCGAGGCTCATGGCCGCGCTCCAGACGAGCTGCGGGGCGTCCCGGCGGCGGTCCACGCGAATCTCAACTGCTCCGGCTCCGCCGGGCCCGGGGTTGCCGCGAGAGCCGCCGTCGAAGAAAAGCACATACCCTCCAGTCAGATGCGAAATGAGCCTCTTGGGTGTGGGTGCTTCATGGATGACCGTTAGGGTGAGGGGATTGCCATCGTTCGATATCGTGTATTGGCTGGAAGTCTTCTCAATAATGAATATTGGCCAATTATGATCTCCATGGACGGCGTCGCTCCTCCAGATCAGCTACTCGCCTTTTCGCCTTGCTCTTCTGGTGCTGGCGACGCTTGACGAGGTACCACTTGAGACCCTTTTGAATCTCCTTGCATCGTCCTTCCCAATCGAAATCTGCCAGCGGTTCTGTGGACTTCGGTACGATCCCACTGCTCTCCAACGATTCACGCAGTGCCTCAATGTGCTTGCAAACAACCTCCGATCAGTATTAACTTCCGTGACCAGAGAGACTGAAGACCCAAGTACAGCATGAGGAAGTCGCTGCAGCCGCGGTACTGAGCGTGGATCTCGAACAGTGCGTTGTGGAGCTGGGCCACGCAGGCCGGTCGTGCGAAGTGGATGGCCACGTGGACGGCGATCTCGACCGCGAGGTAGACTGTCGGAAGATTTGAGTCACTATTGGAACTCGTGCGATCAGTCTCCACGCTGTCAGGCGTCAGCCAGCGGCGAAAGACAGGTATCAAATGCAGCAGCACACGCTCGCAGTAGTTTAGCTGATGGCTGTGGGCGAGGAACGAGAGCAGCAACCACGCAAACGCTGTGTTCTTCTGATAGCCACTGGAGCTCGGGACGAGGCACGTCATGAGAAAGTGCCGGAGTCGGTCCTTGTCGTGTCTATAGAACCATGAGAACTGTCAGTCAAAAAGAAAGTATCCCTGGACCAGAATCGCGACGCACTGCTGCGAGAGCTGGGTGGGTCGCACTTTCAAGGGGCTGACGAACACGAACAAAGAGCCGCACGACGGCGAGCGAGCAGGGCGTGTGGTGTTGGACCATTGTCGCCAGGAGCTCGATCACCTGGGTCGTGTTCGTGAGCAGCTCACCGTCCAGGAGTGGTTCGCTCTGGGCGCGGTAGGCCTTTTCCATGGCGCGAACCACTTGAGCGACATGCGTCGCCAGCGTGTCGAGCTGTTGCACATCGTTTCGTAGTGCGGCGCAGGCGTGGACGCGCTGGCACCGCTCGAGACACGCTGCCGCACGCGCGAGACCGTTGGTTGTGGTGGTGTGAACGGCCTGGTCGGAATGATTAGGAGCTGCTGCAGGACGCGGTACGGCCTGAGAAGTGAGCTCCTTTGACTCTGTGGAGACGTTCGGTTTCGAACCCTTTTCCTCAGCGAGACTGCCACTCTTAGTCTTGAGGCATTTCACCTCGTTGAACGATCTCTGTTCAGTTGTATTGGTAATGACAGTAATAGAGAGATCCCTCTCGTTCCTTTGTTCCGTGCGTTGGTTTTCGCGAGTCTCAGTGGACTCTGCACGCTCTTTCTCTTTTCTCTCAACAGCACGTGGCTGTGATGGGAGACATGCCCCCTCAGTGGGGAGGTCTTTACTTTCCGGAAAAGGTGTGTCCCTTTGCACCCACTGTCGAACAGTCATCTCTGTCTGATTTATCTCTGCAGCAGGGAATTCCAATGCCGCTGCACCCGCAGAGTGGTCACCACCATCAGTGTGGTCCAGTGACTCAGTGGGAGAAGGCCCGTCGGGCTCTTCGTCTCCACGTCCATGCGGCTCGGCCTCTGTGGGCTCGACACCGTCATCCTTTTCCACAAACTCGAAACCGAGCGGTATCGTTTCATCCGTACGGATCTCTTCCGAGGCGAGAAGCTCACCGCGGTGGACAGAGCCAGTGGACAACAGAGCCTCTTCTTCACCCACCATCCTCTGCTCCGTCCCCACGGTGTCTCCCTCTCTTCCACACTCTCCCACCGCCATCCCCACCAGCGCATCCAGCGCCACCCCCACCGCCTTCACGTCGTCCAACGCAGACGTCGCACCGCCTCCCAGTCCAATCGTCTCTCCACGCAAGCGCTCGACCGTCGCGACTGCCGCAGCCATCGCACGCACACACTGGAGACTGCGCAGCCGCCCGCAGTTGCGCCAGCAGCTCCCGCGTCTCATCAGCGAGCGCACCGTTGGCGTCATCCACCACCAGCGTCGTGTCCACGCGCTGCAGCAGCACTGCTCCGCCGTCCGCGACGGCTTCCGCTTGACCTGATCGCAGCTGGAGAGCGGAGGCTTGAGAACCGGAGAAGAAGGCGCTTGAGGACTCCATTGCGAATTGGAGAGTGAGTGGCAAGAGGTGCGGATGTCCCACATGAACTCCACCAGCAATTGTAGCACGTTACAAATGAGGGAACACAAATGCATTGGTTGGCGGTAATTGCGACACATGGCTACATTCTGTGACGTGTGCCAGACGCGGAATCACTTGGTCGTGTGCACTTGCACGCACAAAACTTGAATGCGTCGTGACTCGCTTGGAAGATCCAGTGACGCAAGCGGGCGCGGCGAGAAGGGCGCCTCGCGCACAATGGTCTCCATGCTGCGGTAGTCCACAGTCAGTCAGTCCGTCGGGAGCTAGCCTCCCACAGAGAGGGAACTACTGCAACGTACCGTTGAAACAACAGCGGAAAGAGCTCGTGGCGCGACTGGATGTGGTCCAGAACCTTGAAAAAGGCGTCAGCCTTGAGCAACGCGCGCGTGGCGATCGCGTGGGCGACAATCCGTGCGGCGAGAAGCAGCACACGCCCGGCCCACGTGAGCACGCCAGTGGTCTGACTCACTTCTCCAGCACCACCTTGACGCCGACCGTGGGTCTTGAGCTGCGAGAGTAAGATCCCGGGACGGAAGCTCTTCTTGAGCGCGTACAGCACGTCGTCAATGAGCGTGCTTCTGGCCTTCTCATGCTCGTGTCCTTCACGGGCCGTCAGCAGGTCGATCGCGAGTGCAAAGCAGTTTTGTGCACTCTCGTCCAGTTCGTTTGGGATAACGAGGCTCGTGCGCTTCATACCACCGAGCGTCTCGGCAAATCGACTGATCACACCACCGAGAATTGGTTGCGAACTATAAAGAGTGAGATACGAAACGAGTGAGTACGAGTCAAAAAGGATGCCTCAGCATCGGCGACGTACCTGGTGAAGAGCTGCTTGAGCTCGCGGTGGCGGATCGAGAGGATCATCTCATGAAGACGGAGCATGGAGGGAGCGAGACGCAATGAGACCTCGATCTGGAGAAGCCGGTCCATCGCGAGTTCAATCGCCGGCCCCAGCGACTGGGAAAGCTCATGTGGGATGGGCCCGCGCGGCTTGCCCGATCGTGGGAACGTAAACGCCTTGTCGGCTTCGCTCACGACGCTCACAATCGCCACCAACAACTTGCCCAGCGGATCCGTCATGTCGTGGCCTGTGGACTGGGCCAACGTCTGCGCAAAGCGGCGACACGCAGCCGCTCGTTCAACCAGCGGATCTTTCGGGGCTGGTGCCTGGCTCACATCGCTGCTCGAGTCTTTGGATGGCGACAGCGTCACAGCGGCCTGGTCTTTCTTCTCGGGAGTCTCCTGGCGCTGATGCACGACCGCCTTCTCCTTCATCTCCCCCTCCTCCATTTCATCCGTCCTGTCTTCTTGCTGGCCGTCGACGCCGATCATATCCTCTTCCTCCTGGGTCGCATCCGTGTCATAGTCGGCCTGCTGCGTCGGATGATCCGCCGCCTCCGTGGCGGCCTCGGTCTCGTCCGGATACCCACGCGCCATCTCCTCCACCTTGATGCTCGCGCGCCGCTGTTCCCGCAGCGTCTTCTTGGCCACAAGCTTTTTATGGGCGGAAGCGGCCGTGCCAACCGCCTCTAGCATCTCCTCTAGCAATGGCTCGAGACGAGAAAGGCCGAGGCTATCATCTTGTGGGAAGTAGGGGATCCAGAGACCGGTGCTCGCAGAGTCGACTGCACGGACTGCCTCAGTCAGACGGCCCACACGGCCGAGTCGCTTCTTGACGCGCCGGAGATCGCGCAGCAGCGCCACGTGCTCATCATGGAGGCGGGCGTCTTCCTGGCCCGTGAGGATCTCGTCCGTGGGCGTGGCCGTATTCATCTGTCTCTGTGTGTTGCTCCGTGTCCTGCGGCACGCGTGGGGAACTGAGTAACCTACGTGGGTCTTTGTGTGTGAGTGGCCACAGCAAAAGAGAAGAACAAGAAAAAAGGGGACGTCACATACGTTGGGGGTCGAACAAGAAACTTGAATTTGTCAATAGTTGACTTGATATAACTTGGTATTGTGGTTTACTGGCCCGCGCGCTGATTCTTGCGCGCTCCTCCTCCTTTGCTCTCCTTGACTGGTGGCTGCTGAGACGACAGCTTGGCGTAGTTGCGCGTGAGCAGCGCGACTTCGAAATCCGCGAGCGAATTGCGAAACCTAAAATATCCAAATCAGAACGATAAAAGTCAGTCGAAACCGCCCAAAGCCGATTTTGATCGCCGACAAAACCACGTACGGTGCAACGTGCTTCTGGAGCGTCGGGTGCTTGTAGGAGGCCGCGTCCACGGCCTTGACGAGCGCGAGAATGGCTCGGGCGTTCGTGTCCGCGACCTCGTGGAGACTGAGCAGACTCACGGCCACGGCCAGCGAGTCGCGCGCCTTGACCAGCACGCTGCGCATGCTGCGGCTCGCCATCGACTCGACGTCGCACGCCAGCAGCGTGCGGAAGAGCGCACACACGCGCCGCACGAGGTCGGCATAGTCGGCGCCGCGTCGCTGCGGCATCTCTAGCGCCCCCAGCGTCGTCGCGAGTGGCCAGCACGCGTCAATCTTGTGCTGCAGACGCGTGCGCACGTCTTCGTCTTCATCGTCGTCGTCGTCGCTTTCGAGCTCGTCGTCTTCGACGATCACGAAATCGTCCGTCTTGACGTCTTTGGCTTCTGCCTCTTTCTTTGGCGGCGGCTGCTTCCGCTTCTTTGACGTGGATCTCTTGGGTGGTGGTTTGGTCTCTTCATCATCTTTGGTCTCTTCTTGTTTGGTCTCTTCATCACCTTTGGTCTCTTCTTCTCTGGTCTCTTGTTCTTTCTGTTCTTTGGTCTCGTCCTTGACTTCGTCGTCGTCATGGACGGGGTTCGCCTTGCGCGGGATCACGAGCTTCCGTCGCGGCGCCGGTTTCGGCTTCGGTGGGAGCTCGGGTTTGCTGCGTGGGGGAGGTGGGGGAGGTGGCGGAGCCTTGCGTCTCCGCGGAGGAGACAGTGCCGCCGCGTTCGGCTTGGTCAGCAGCGGCTCGTCAAACGATCTGGTCTCCCAGTCGTCGGACGTAGCCGTCTCGACGCCACCACAGTTGCAGCAGACCGCCGCCGTTGACGGCGGCGCCGTGCGACTGTGCCTTCCACCTGTTGAGCCAAACGCCGCGACCGCTCGGCCCAGATCGCGCTGTGTCTTCTCGATCTCCAGGAGCAGCGTCACCGACAAGGCGGCGCCGTCGTCCGAGCCGAGCGACTTGGCCGCGTGGCCCACGTCGCGCAGCCGCTGCATCGCCGCGCACACGTCCTGGAGCCGCAGCTGCGCCTGCATGAGCTCGAGACGCAGCGCCTCGTCGCAGTGGAGACGCAGCTGCGGCGCACGGAGCCGCGCGAGAATCGCCGCATATCCGCCGCCAGTCGCCATCTGAGACTTGTTTGGACCTCCTCGCGGACTTCATTCAATAGTACCCCATGGGTTACAACGCTCCAGTCATATGTGACGAGTGATTACTTGAAATTGATATGGCTTAGTTCTCAAAGTCGTCTTCATAGCATTCCTGGTGGCAGTCGCTACTCGGCTCGCGGCGTGGGGCTCGTGATTTCGTACTGGGGGAGACGAGCCCCATGTCGTGCTCCATCTCGATGATCTCCTGGATGTCGTCGCTGTCGCAGTCGGTCGGGTTGTTGTCGCCACCGAGGCGGAGCTTCCCGCGAGCGTTGGTCTCCTGGGTCCCTTTAGACTCGCGGGATCGTTTGGTCTCGCTTGCTCGCTGCTTGGGGCTCCCATGACGTCGTGTGGGCTTGGCCCCTCGAGACTCGTCGTCAGCAACTACCCCTTTAAAGCCAATGGACCGTGGGCCGACTTTGGGTGTATCGACTGGCGACTTGGCCTCGGCGTGGCGTGGCGCACCGGGGAGCTCCTCCTCGATGCCGTCTTCGCTGTCGGTCGAGCCGATCTCCAGGCAGTGTTTCGACCGCCGCTGCTTTTCTTCTTGCTGGCGATGGCTGCGCTCGCGTTGCTCGGCATCGAAGAGCGGCTTGAGGAATGGGTGGCGAAGACTCGCACTCGCCGAGAGGCGGTGCTTTGGCTCGAGATGGATCGTCTGGTAAAGAAAGTCGAGCGTGCCGTCCGGAAGATCGCGCTCGCCGAGAAGCTCCTCGAACGACTTCGTCGCACTCTTGACGATCGAGACCCCACGCGGGAGTTTCGAGGCCAGTGATGGCGGCAGTGGACCGAGATACACTTGGATGAGGTTCCTACCAACAGGGAATGAGTGAGTGGGGGAGGCTTCTGTTGATAGGTTGATGATCTCACAGTTGATCGATCTGCGTGTTGCCTGGGAAGAGGGGGCGTCCTGTGAGAAGCTCCATGAGTACACAGCCAACGCTCCACATGTCGGCGTCGAACGAGTACCGATCCAGCCTACGAGACGACTTCCACAACTCAGCATGCTCGTTCTGTGTCCAGATACCAGACGGGAGCTCCTCACCTGAGCTCCTGCTCGGGCGGGCGGTACCACCGCGTGGCGACATAGTCGCTCAAGGGGTCTCCTTCAAACTGGACTGTGCGCGCAACGCCAAAGTCGCAGAGGCGGATGCTGCCGTTGTCGTCAAGGAGGATATTGTCAGGCTTGACGTCTGATAAAGAGATGATCAGCTGATAGAGTTATATGTATGGGGATCTTCGTTGTGATACACCTCGGTGGATGACGCGACTGGCGTGGCAGTACTGAAGCGCCCGACAGAGCTGATAGATGAGTCGCTGGGCAAGTGCTGGCTTGACGCCACGACGATTGCGAGCGAGAAGCTACCGATTCAGTGGCCCATTAGAAACGTGCTATTGGCAGCAGCGGCTGCTGGATTCCTTACCTTGTTCATGCTGTCGGGCACGTAATCAAAGACGAGATGGAGCAGTCCGTCGTGGCGAAAGTTGTGCCGGTACGACACAATGTTGGCGTGGCTCAGCATCGAACAGGCCTGGATCTCACGCTTCGAGAGCTGCTCATCTATAGGAGAGTTGATGAGTCGGGGGAGGAATGAAGGAGAGGCAGACGCTGCAACTGAGTGAAGGTCGCTCACCTTGCACCGTCTTGAACTTTTTGATGGCGACGTGGTCATTCGATCCCTACAGACACCATTTCCGTTGGTGTCTACTGTAGTGGAGACCGCCCCAGCTTAAGACGAAGACACACCGCACCTTTTCCGTCGCTTTGTAGACAATGCCATACGTGCCCTCGCCAATGACCTTGTCGACGATGTACTTCTCCATGACCAGACACGAGCGGACTCCCGAGTCGTGGACAGCTTTCGAAATCCCCTACGCGGCCGAGTACCTAATGCGAGCAACAATTGCGACATCCCTTTTCTCAAAAATAGCAGTATCTGCAGTGGGCTAATTGCAGCACCGTCCCGAGCCAGTGTATTACGGGTCCAAGGAGCTGAGACCACGTTCTCACCATCCTGAAAAGTCTCCGAATCCGCCAGCACCAGCACGCTTGGCCTGTTTGCTCTTCTTGCTGTCGATCGGCGTGGGCACAGCCACTGCTGCTGGCGTATCCGCATTTGTCTGTGCGGCCTCAGCTTCTGGTGGTGAACGCTTCTTCCCTGACGCCGCTGGCTTTAGATATTTGCCAACACTTTCATCCGCTGTGCCACCGTTGTGCTGTGGCTGAAACTTGGACAGATCCAATCCCTCGGCATCGTACGCGACCCACTGGTCGCCGACCTTGAGCACAGTGCCCTTGACGCGCTCGGCCTCCATTTTCTTAGCTTTTTCGACCGTAAACACATCGGTCCCTTGCGCCAGTGCGTCTTCGTACTCTTGAAACGGGTTCGCCAGTACATGGGCCTTGATGATCTTGACCTCGCGAAGCGGACGGTCTTCTCCTCCTGTCTCAAGCTGTTCAAACGCGTCGAGCACGTCCAGCCCACGCACGACCCGGCCAAACACGGCGTGCTTCTTGTCGAGATGCGGCGTCGCCTTGAACGTGATGAAAAACTGCGACTTGTTTGTGCCCGGCCCGGCATTCGCCATGCTCACGACGCCGCGCTCGTCGTGGCCCAGCCGAGAATCGATTTCGTCGCGGAACGGCTTGCCCCAGATCGACTGGCCGCCGCGGCCCGTCCCGCTTGGATCGCCTCCCTGCATCATAAAGCCCTTGATGACCCGGTGGAAAAGCACGCCGTCATAGTACTGCGTCGCACACAGGCTCATGAAATTGTCGGCCGTTTGCGGCACAAAGTCGCAGTCGATCTGGAGCTCGAGATTGCCCAGCGTCGTCTCGAGCCGCACGAGCCCCTTCTTCTTCATCTTGCGCACCACACGCCATCGCTTGTCCAGCTGCTCGGTCTGCGTCGCGGCCATGGCAGCGTGCTGCGTGACCGGCGCCATGGCACTCGACGTGAACGACCGCGCGACCTCGCCGGTCGTAAAGCTAGAGAACGTCAGCTTCGCATTGCCTGACGCAGCCTCAGTCGTAGTGGAGACTGGCGGCTTGCCGTGCGTGAGCGTGGCAATGATCTTGTCACGCTCGCTCACGCCGTCCACGTCTCCGCGCTCGATCTTCTCGGCCACCTCTCGCTGCTTGGCCTTCTTGGCCTCGAGCTCCTTGAGGATGCGGTCGGTCGCGGCGTTCGTGCGAATGTGCTTGGCCGCGTCGCTTGTGGTCGTGGACGACGCGTCGCCCCCGTCGTCCTTTTGCTTGGCGAGCCGCAAGTGCGTAAAGTTTTCAATCTCGCGGCTCGAGAGGTCCTGAGGGTCCTGTAATACGATGATATCTTTCCGCTTGAACGCCGTGCCCGTGAGCAGGTCGGTCCAGTTCTTGGGCTTGATATTGAGCTCGTCGATCGCGTCATAGGCGAACACGTTGCCCGTGGTCGCGACGGCCGCGATCTTGGTATTGTCCGTAAAGACCTTGTACGTCACGGGGCAAAAGTACGCGCCGTCCGAGTTGCGACTGAAGCGCAGCTGCACGAGGTCCTTGAGCGCCAGCGGCGTGCCCGTCACGGGGTTCTATACGGTGGACCAATAGCGTCAGTGGAAGATAGAGCACCAGAGAGAGAGAGGAGATACAGGCGTACAATGTGGTGTTCCTTGACAAAGGGCACGACGGCCTCGAGGTCAAAGACATGGCCCTCGCGGGTCGCCACGGGGTTCTAACGCACACAGAGCAGCAGATGAGCATAGAGAATACAAGATAGAGAGGTAGGTGCGTGCAGGTGGACGCACTTTGAAGGGCGTGAGTGTGATTGCGCAGCAGTCATAAGGGAGCCCTATGATGAAAACGCAGTATTCAGACCGTCAGTGTGCATCCATTCCGAGGTTTCTAGAGGCCGCAGACGGCTCATCCGAACGCACGTCGATATGCGCGCTTGATCTCGGCCTTCTTGCCGCCGTAGAGGTACTTGTGCTCGGTCTGCGTGACGAAAAGCCGGTCCTTCGAGTGCCGATTCTTGCCCATTTTGCTGTTGTCTTTTTGGTCAAAAATGCTGGTTCACGCAGTGAACCGTACTTTACGATACGTACTTAACGTGAGCCGTACTTAGCGCCTTGCTGACATCCTCTGCATTCCAACGATGCCCATCAACGTGTGGAGACGCTCGGCGGCGGCCGCGGCGCGTGCGGCATTGCGTCCTGCAGCGTCCACATCCAGCGTTCCCACTGCCCAGCGAGTATTCCGCATCCACAAGCTTGCTGCTGCCACCTCTGCTCGTGGAATTCCGGTCCAATTCGGCCGTGTTGAACGCCGTCAACTCTCGTCCACCTCCGACGCGCCGTCGATCTGGCAGATCGCCGAGCAGCTGCGTAGCGTGGACGTCAAGGGCGACCGTGAGCCAGTGGTGAGTGCGATCCAGAGTGTCGTGATCCGTCCTGGCGCGACAGATGAGCGCGAGGCGCAAGCGCTGGATATCATCCAGAGCAACGTGCTCGAGTCGCTGCTGGCGCTCCTCGCGGACGAGCGGCTCACCGACTTTCACGTGCCCACTTACTTGGCGCTCATCAAGCTCAGTACGGAGCCGTTCATCTCGCAAGAACTGTTGCGTCTTAATGCGCCTAGTGAGTCCAATACCCATCGGCCTCTCCCCTCAAAGGCTATGGAACTGACCAGGTCTCCTCCGTAGGTATGATCGCCACGTACTGCGGCCACGCCGATCCGCGGCTCCAGGCCGCCGCATGCCTCACGCTTGGAAACCTCGCGCTCGAGCCGACGTCGGAGCTCGCAATGGCATCTCTCGAGGTCATTGATCCGCTCTTTAGCGTACTCGCGAGCCCCCATGAGGCGATCAAGCGCGCGGCCGTGACGACGATCGCGACCATTGCCGGCTCGCCCCGCGGCCGCCAGCAGCTCTGCGAGATGGACCGCATCATGACGCTCTGTGCATTGCTCTCGAGCGACTATTGTACGGTGAAGTATCTCTTCGTGGATCTCTCAGTGGAGTTACTCACATAACTGCGTGTCTCGTTCCCGTTAGCGGACTCGCTTCGCAGCGCCGTCGCGTTTGCACTGGGCAATATCCTCTCCGACCACGATGCCTCGGCACAGGACGCACTACGTGATTCCGGTGCGCTGCCTGATCTCATCTTGCTCGTCTCGCCCGCGTTTCCCGACGACGTGTGCAGCTCGGCGGCCTGGGCGATCCACCATGGCGTCCACCAGAACCACGCGAGCCAGTCGATGGTGGCCGAGGCTGGAGGTCTCGGTCTGCTTTTCCAGCACGTATTCGCCGACGACGAGACGCTCCAGACCAACGCGCTGCTCGCACTGGAAAGCACGATCTCGGGCCACAGTGGCAACACGGAAAGCTGCCGAAACAACGCCGACGCCGTGCAGCTACTCGAGGTATTGCGTGAGAACGCTGCGGACGAAGGCGACCTCAGCCTGACCGCCACGCGTGCGCTGGATGCACTGCTCCAGCAGGTCCGCTAGGATAGGAGAGCAGGTTAAAAGCACATACAAAAATCTCCATCTCTATTGTGGCTACCTTTCCGACTCCGCCAGACTCGCTCGCTCTCGCCTCTCTCTCTCTCTCTCTCTCTCTCTCTCTCTCTCTCGTTCCCTCTTCATGCACGTACAGTTCTCACGCACGACTGTCGAGGGGCTTGCTGGTCTGCCAGAGATTGCTGATGCGCCATCGCACGCCGTCGTTGGCCATGATGACGTAGACGCAGCCCCCGAAAATGAAAACGTAAAACATCACCCCACCCACCCCGTTCTCCACACTCTTTGGCGGCACGGGTACGCCAGCAGCGGCGTTGGTCTTCTTGTTCTTGGCGTCCGCGGGCAGTGGCTCCGCGGCCGTGTCACCCTCAACGCCGGCACCGGCCTTGGCGTGCATATCGGCGCCCTGGGGTTGTACAGCTTCGTCGGGGCCGTTGGGGTTAGGGAGCGTTCGTACCTCGGGCACCGGCGGTGTGACGACCGGGTGGAGCTTCCATCCGCCGCCAACAATCAGCTCGACTTCGGTCGCGTTGCGGTACGGCACCCAGTGGAGCTGGCGACACGTGTCGTTGTCTTTCACGCCTTCTTCAAAGGTGACCCCCGAGAACGCGAGGTAGTCGTCAAACGAGCGAACATTGCCAAAGCCGAACTTGCGCATCTCGCGCGCGTCGACGTCGCCCACAAAGTCCTGGCCCGTGATCAACCGGAACCGGTTCCGCATTTGCTCGGTCTCGGTCTTTTTCTTAGTCTGGTCGACCTTGACATGCTCAAATCTAAAGCCACAATAAATATGTCAGTTTCCCAGCATATCAGCATAGAGACAGGCAAGTGACTGTACCGAGCAGGGACCTTGGAGTAGTTGTGGTACACGACCGAGCCGAGCGGACTGGGCGAGTACAGGTCGTACCCGTGGGTCCACAGATGAGACGACCGGAGAAACTCTTCGCCGTCAAACATCCAGAGCGTATGCGAGTCCACGAGCACTCGGCGCTCGGCGTGGCACTTGCTAAACGAAAGACCGGCGCCCCACAGCGCACTGAGCTGCGGCCACTTCGGATGCGTGATCATACTCGCGCCTTCGTTGCGAACCATGTTGCCCGCGCCGCGGATCGTCGTGCACAAGTGCGGCAGCGAATACGGCGGCGCATTGTCGCCATTCTCCTTGACATAGTCGTGCACGTGGTGCAAGTAGGTCGTGAGCACGGCCATCTCGTTTCCAATGCGCATCCACTCGGCGACGATGTTCTCGTCCCACTTGTTGGTAAAGATGCTGTGGCCGTCGAGCTGCAGACAGAACTCTTCGTCGCGGAGCAGCTTTTGCTGGTAGTGGCGCGCCAGCGTCGGGCCGCGCGAGTCGTCGGCGAGCCGCTCGTCCATGCGGATTTGCGCGCGGTACGGGCAGTCGCCCTTGCCGGGAAAGGTCTTGGCCGACATTTTGCAAAACTCTTCAATGCACTTGTCGTCGCCCGGATTCACCTGGTCCACGACGCCAAAGTAGAGCCGCTCCGGGTGGGTCGCGCGCTGGAAGCCCGTTACCATGGTCTTGGCGCAGCGGTAGCCGTCGCGGAAGACCGAGAGACCCACGAAAATGTCGAACATGTTGGGCACGCGTGGCGGCGGCGGCCGCAGATTGGATTGGGCTTCGTCCAGCGGAATGTGCTGCACGCTCGGGTCCAGCTTGACGGAGCGGTGCGTGTTGATGATGCCCATCTCGACCTCGTACTCGCTGGCAGCGTGGGCCGCATGGTGGGGCGCCAACGCCAACGCCAGTGCTGCCCACGCCAACGGGAGAGACCGCAATACGCGCATATTCAGACAGTGATCAATGAGGGGAGTGACGAATGAGAGGGGGGAACCGTTTCGCATCAGTTCGAGTCGGTTTTTATAGGGGCTCGCGGTTCTCGACTAAAACCGTGTGAGTGGGAACCGTAATACTCTCTTATAGAGAATGGAAAGTCTGAACTCATCGTGTGGGCTTTTCTATGCATGACAGTTCATGTGAGACGCGCCTTTGTTCGGTATCAATACTGCAAATGCACGGATCGACTTGCCTTGCTCTCAAAAATCTGTCTGTCGATTTGCTCTCAAAACTCTGTCTACGTGTAGTAGCTGGGCGAGATCACCACGTCTTCAAAAACGTCGCGCTGTTGCTGCGTGAAGTTGTTCTTGATCTCGAGCCAATTGTCCTGGTGAGTACGCTTGAACTCGAGCAACGTGTCCTTGACCGACTTCTCAAGGTACGACACCGTCGGCGTCGAGTGCTTGATGTACAGATAGCGGCCCATTTCTTCGAATAAAGGCGGCACAAAATCGGGCACGGAATACGGGAACGCCAGGACAATCGCGCTCATGCCAAGAATGCTCGTGGCCATCTTGTCTTCGTTGGTCTTGATACGCAATCGTGTCTTCTCAAGCTCGTCCATGTCATCGGGTTCATCTTGTTGTTGCTTCTGTAGTCTGCGGACGAGTTTCGGGTGCTTCACGCGTGCATCCTTGGCCACTTCAGTCAGTTGTCGGCTTAATGCTGAGACGACTTCTGGTCGTTGAATGTGAGCTAGACTACGCAGAGCGTACTTGGCCATGTCTTGAATTTCTCGCTGCTCATCTGCAAGAAACTTCATGACAAGCTGCTGGATTCGTTCTTGCTGCTCCGACGAAAGAAATAGCCAGTGGTAGAATGTGAACAGCGTAAGAAAGCGGAGCACACCGGCGCGTGTCTTCCACAAGTCGTGCACGGCGAGTTGCTCGAGCATCTCGACCATCTCAGTCAAATGTGTCGACGCCTCAGCATCCGACGGGGGTGCGTGTAAGCGAAGCGATAGCGAGATTGCGTTCGCAGTGTTCTTGGCCAGCAACGCGATCTCCACCTTCGAGTGGTTCTGGCTCAAAAAGACAATCGGAAAAAGCGCCTTCATGACGCGCACAAAGTCGCGCGGTTCGCCGTGGCGTTCTGCACAGACCAGCCACTGCATTGCCGTCTCCTTGGCGTTCAACACGTTTTCCCCTTCGTTTTTGTCGTCTGCGTTGGCCGGATCGATTGTTGAGCTCACTTGGGCCAACGTCACGACGTTGTTCAGCAGCACCGTCGTAGCTCGCTCTGATTCGACGTCGTGATCATTGGCATCCAATATGTACAGCGTCTTGGCAGCACGATCGCGGACCATCTTGTACCGATGCGCCAGCGCGTGTGTGCCCATAACACCAATCACCGAGCTGCGGATGGAGGACTGAATGGTAGTCAGTCGCTTGTCATCTGAGCCAAGCAGGTGCACGAGAAGCGGCTCAAGGAGATTCGTCCACTTGACTTGATCCGCGTAGTCGTCGACGGTCGCCCGTGCAAACGACGCCTCGAAGTCGCTCAACACGTACGACACGACCGCGTCAAGCCGAGTGAGTCGCAGCTCAACACAGCTGTTGCTTGCAGGCCGCGAAACATAGTACAAGACTTGCGTCCACGGCTCGACGACGGCAAGATTGATGCTCGGGAGAACCTTCTTCACGAGATCTGTGATGGATGAGACTGCAGTCGCCGCAAAAGCGTCATCTTCACTTGGCAATTTGAGCACCGACCGCAGCATGCCACTCGTCCATTCACCCAACGTGGACAACGACGCCTGACGGTCTTCATCTGACACTTTCGAGTCGATTCGTCTCGTGAGATCCTGAAGCGTTGCCAGCACACGGCCTTGCAGGATCGTACGAGGATTAATCCGCATCAACCGTTCCACGAGCTTAACGTGCGTCAAGTTGATGGACTTGAACGCATCACTTGTTTGGTTCAGGAGACGGATAGAGGAGAGCGGTGGAGGTTTTGGGTACGCATTGGCCGTGTTCGAGAGGCTGCGAATTACCTCGTTCACGCCAAAAGACCAGTCGCTTGGCGCCGAGTTGGCATGTTGGCCATCAGCAGAAGCCGAAAAGCGGTGGGAGTTGCGATGGTTCTCCATCATCGACGAGATGAGCAGCTGTAGGGTTGCCTCGGAGAATAGCAGGGTCGAAATGTCAGGCGTGACAGACGCGTTCCATTTCTCAAGCCTGATCAACTGTGAGAGTAGTATCATAGCTACTTGGCGAACTGGAAGCACGTCATGTTCGAGTCGCCGGATCACAAGCTCCCACAGTCTGGTGGGTAATGGCACTTCCTTCGGCTGAAGTAGCGGGAAGAAACACACGAGGTGCATGAGCTGCTGCTTCCAGTGTTCCGTGGATGGAGGCTCGGCCTCTATAAGCGCCATAATCAGCTTCTTGGACGAGATCTCGCGAACGTAGCGCCAATTAGCCAGGAGCGAAAGGAAAAACGTCTGAATCTTGACGCCGGTTTTGGCTTTGCTGGCCTCTGTCTCAATCTTCTTCACCACCACACCATTGCTTGCCAGCACAGCCGTCAACGCGCGTTCGAGTAGCGTGTCCCGACTCTTCCAGAGATACGACAAGACGAGTGGTCGACGCAGAAACTCGAGAGCACCCGAAATGACCTCTTCCTTCACATGACCATTGTCGTCCGCGATCTTGCCCTGGAGAATATCGAGATGGTCCGAGGTACGCGCGTAAATCCACTTAGCAAAGATCTCGTAGCTCTCGCGCATGACGGCACTTGCCCCATTTCGAACTTCTTCGTATGTGTGCTTTGTCAGTTCATCGACATCGAGGAGGAGCGCTTCGTACTGATCGCGATCAGACACTCCGTCCTCCAGAACAAACTGGGCCATTTCGAAATGCTCTTGCACTCTGCGCTTTGAGTAGAAAAACAGCACCCTCTCAACCATTTCGTTTCGCGAAGAGAGTGGCACGATCTCCAACGGATCCTGGTCGAAACGACGTGACCGACGAAGTTGCTTGGATGCCACATCAGTTGTCATCATCTTGATGTACATGTTTTGCTTCTCCTTGGACCGGTGGTTTCCGAGGTGGCTACCGCGCCACACCAAGAGCTGCTTCATGACCTTGAGCAACACCTTCCAGATCTGGTTTTCTGTGACTCCCTTTTGACCGTGCATTTGCCAGTGACCAACAATCGCGTGGATTTCCGACAGCACGCGTGCCTTGAGAGAGACCAGCGAATTGAGCAGCGTCGAGTTCGCACCACAACCACGCACGAGCAACGGTAGCGAACCGGCTTGTAAAGCACTTGGACCACCCGTCGAGTCCACCAACAAGTTTCTCGCTCCACGGACACTCACGTACACCCGCTTAAGATGCGGGAGCCATTCTCGAACGTTCACGTCGCCTCTTGCTCTCAGCTTGCCGAGTGTAGCAAACGTGTCGACCAAATGATCTTGCAATAATTCGTGTGCAAACGTAAGCTCTTGTCCGTTGGGTTCATGCCACTGCACGTTCAGGCGCTTCCACGATAGAGCCACTCCGAGAAATTGGAACATGTTCGTCGACGCACTTGTCGCGGTGGCCCATTCTTGAGGTGGCAGGGAGCGAAAGTCTAAGGGGTACACTCCGGCGAGGGCGTGAAGCAATTCCTCGAGCACACGGCCAGCGGCCTCGTACACCTCTTTGTCTTCCTCGTGGATCAAAAAATGGGCAAGCACGACACGCACTTCCTCACGGTACGCCAGGAGTGCCGACGCGCTTGAGTCGTTCGCACGAACGGCGCCGTTCAAAATGTGCAGATACCAAACTTTCTCATTCGTCATCAACGCCTTCAACTTTGAGACTTGCAGCTTGTCAAGTGCGACCCGGAGAAACACAGGAGTAGCTTCTTGAAAGTTTCCTTGCGCACAGTTGAACACGAGCGAGCTGATCACTTTCCCACCAAATTCGGAGGTAAAGAACGAGCCTGACACGAACGCCACAGTCTTGCGAAGCGCTTGCGAATAGAGCGACGGTGACATCTGCCCGTACAGAAGGCTCATCACGTGAAGCACTTCGATCACCACTGCGTCTTCTCGTTGCGCATGCTCGCTGCTATCGCTGGAGCTCTTGGACGCCGAGTCATGGCTCTGCGTGTTGGCGCGTGTTCGGAAAAACTCCAGGCAGCGGTCCAGCAGCGCCAGTGACCATTCCTCCAAGAAGCTGCCTAACTCCCATATTTTGTGGTCAACCTCGGGGCCGTTGGGATTAATCGCTGCAAACGTGCTCGCCTCCATCTCCTTGAAAAGCCCGTTCGACATGTCGATGCGATCCAACAAACTGCCATCACCTTTCTTCTCCACGTCGTTCACGAGAGGAAGCCACGAAAGCACGAAAAAGTAAAATCGCAATGTTGTCACGGTCTTCGTGTCGTCATTGACGTCGATACCAGGCAGCGTCAAGCGAAGTAGCGGCGCCAAGTACGTCGAGAAGAGAAGGCCTTGGCCTTGTGGACCTTGGCCGCACATGAGGTGGTACAGAAAGACTGAGAGCGACGAAATCGCAGCGGGCGCCATGTGTGACTGGCTCAGCGCACTCGGGTCCAGTGCCTTGACCATCTCCTCCAAAATTGGCCGCGCGCAATAGCTCGGATCAATGCACACAAGACTCTTGAGCACGTACATGCATCTCGAAGCGACCGATCGGTTCTTGGAATAAATGCCGTAAAATGATAATTGCAGCAGCGACTCGAACACGTCCCGACACGATTCGACGTTGAGATACATGGTCGAGGAGGCACGCTCTCTGCCCAGACGTTGGGCGATCGCGGTGCTGAGAAAATAGACCGTGTTGATGAGCGATCCAGCAGCCGACGACGCGTTCGACGGATGGAAAAATGGCTTGAGCGTCGTGAGAATCTCCACAATGTACTGGTTTACTGCGTCGGGCACGCCTGCCTCGTTCGGGTTTGCCAGTAAATACGCACACAAGCGCATCGCCAAATGGTCGTATCGCTTGGTGCCGTCCAAGATGCTGTACGCCGATGGTCGTGCATTGTTCTTGAAGGGGGAGCCGAGGTCGGACGGCAAGTTAAGCTGGTCGTGGACCTTGGCAAAGACAAATCGGGTCGCATCGCGGAGACTTGCGGCCAACTGCACTGGGAATCGCTTGGCGATGCGCGCAAACAGCTTGAACCAGTGACCGTCCCAGTCGGCACAGCGTGCGATAAGCGACCACGACTGCAGCCATTGCGACACAAACGAAGAGATGGCCGACCACTCGCGGTCGCTTGCCTCCATCGGAATGTTGAAGAAAATTGTGAAGTACCCGAGTGCCTGGAAGCACCGATTCGACTTGACGTCGTTGATCGCCGGCCCAAATTCACACCACAACTCCTCCGTGAGGCTGCGATCATCATCAATTCCAAAGAAGGGACGCGCCTTCTCCACGCAGCTGACCATCCCCGACGCCAGCATCTTCAGCGTCGTGGGATTCGCAACACGGGCGTTCCCACGGGAGCTAAAGCACACACGGTCGATCCCTCTCTTCGCGAGGCGCCAACTCAGCGTCAACTCGCTCGCTTCGCTCGGCGGGTACTTAGTCTTCCACTTCTTGAGCAGCAACCGCAGCGTGCGCACGGCGCGCACTTCCATGTCGACATCCACGATACGCAAAGCGTCATTTGTCCAGAGATGCCACACGAGCACGTCAATCAGCTGCCGGTGGACATGTTTGGGCAGCGCGTGCTTGAGCTTGAAGAGTGTCTCGATGTTGCGGAAATGCCTTTTCTGGAGCGACGTGTGCTCACCCTCACCTTGCAGTCGCTCCAGCACCGTGAGCGACTCGCGTACGCGCGTGACAAAGTCCTCTCGCTCACTGAGGATGCTGTCCGTGGAGACGTAGGACGGCAGGAGGCTGTAGTACGGATGGAGAGGCGGCGCGTCCCCCATGGTTTCCCCTTCTTCTTGCTTCTTTGGGGGAGGAAACCACAATGCCGTAACGAACGCAGAATCTTTCCAGGGGGAAACAAAGAGTGATGGTCGTACGGGATAAGATTGCTCTGTTGGCAAAGACATCTCTGTACGCCATCATTCCCGTGGAACAAAGATAACCGTAACCCGTTTTTTGGAGGATACGTGGTCTGGAAGAAAAAAAGAAACTGAAAGGCATTCTTTTTTTTTTCGAACCGGGTACTCGAGCTAAGGCAGGGGAGCATATGTGGGATATAACACGATGCAACGTGAAGTAGTGCTGCGTCCGCGTCTGTGCCTCGCCTAAAGCCTGTATTATAAAATAGCTGATTGCGTGACCACCACAGCATAGCTGGCCTTGGCGGGTTTGGTCGTGGGCAGCATCTGGATGCGCATTCAATGATCGTCCATGAATCTGTTGGACCGTTTTCACGTTTCTAAGGCCGCCGTCGCCAACTCAAGCTACTGACACGCGCATTCGTTGGCCGTGGGTCCGGCGAGGTCGATGTCCAAGCTAGTGGCCTTGTTCTTGTTGAGGAAACCTTCGCGCTTCTTCCTGATCCTTTATTAGGGTTATTTACTAGCCTGTGTCGCCAACGTCCTCGACGATAATGAGGTATGAGCCATCGAGGTTGACTGGATATGCGACGTGGGATCTTCATGACTGGAACAATCATCGAAGAGGTGAGAGAGTCCTGGAATGTAGTTTCACATCAGTCACTACAAGCTTCTCACTACACTGATGATGATGAACGTGAAGTCTCTCATGGGAGCCCAACTACGGTGCCTTCAAGCAATTGCCAATGACGCACACAATAATAACCAGCTAAATTTGGGCGCAATGGTCTAACCTGCGGTTGCACGCATATCAATTGGGTCTCCATGTTGCTATGGTTTCATTCCCGAGAATGTTGCTTAGGTTGGCCACGTTGCAGTAATGTGAGAAGCATACTTAGCCTCCTGGAGTGGTGAACCATCTTTACGTGCGGCATATGTTTTTACGGCAGTCTACGTAAATACATATCGTACTTAGTCGGGAAAATGAAACTCCCTCCTTTATGCTGACTTCTTGATTCGTGCACCCAACTCCCTCTCTTCATGATCAGTGATCAGAGGGCCGCCACGCGGAAACAGCAAAAACGGAAATCGAGGTTCCGACTCTGGACAAGTGGAAACTGGATTCCAGTTGGGCCGATCGACATCCACATCCCAATCACTCGATTGACCACCTCCCCTCCCCCTTCCAACGTACCCCCTCGTGTCCGTCTCCAGCAAATGCATCTCTGGAAGGCTCTCGTCGCGGCGGCGATCGTCGCGCTTGGCGCACCGTCCGTGGAGGCTGAGGAGAGCATGGCGTCCACGCTCCACGAAGGCGAGCGCAAGATCCCGCTGGATCCGAGCGTGCAACACATTCCGCTGGACCCCAAGCTCTCGCACTTGCGGCCGCCGCCGCCGCGTGTGCCCGACGAGTTTGACATTTTTATCGGCCTCTCGGTGTTTCGCGACGGCTACCGTTGCGCGAAGACCATTTTCACGGGGCTCACGCGCGCGGTCCACCCAGACCGATTGTACTTCGGCGTCGTGGATCAGGTGAACCCAGGAGATCCCAAATGTATCGAGGAGTTTTGCAAGATGTCGGCCGAGCGATGGCCCGAAAAAGGAGCGTGTCCGTACCGAGACCATGTGCGCATCGATGAGCGACTCGCCGACGACTCGCGCGGGCCGACGCTTGCGCGCCATTACCAGCAAAAGCTCGTCCACAATGAAGAGTTTTGCCTGCAGCTCGACGGGCACAGCATCTTCACCAACAAATGGGACGAGAACCTCCTTGCCGATTGGACCCGCGTGGGCAACGAGATGGCCGTGCTCACGACCTACTTGCACCACCTTAACGACTTTATCAAGGACAACGGCGACAACAACGTCCCTGCGGGCTGGCTGCCGCATCTGTGCATGACCATGCGTGGCGGCAACGGCTGCGTGCGCACGATCGGCGCGAGCATGATCAGCGGCTCCAAGTGGCCGCAGATGGCTGCCCTCTGGGGTGCTGGCCTCTCGTTTAGCAAGTGCCACGCCGAGCGCCGTGTGCTGATTGACTCGCACACGCTCTGGATGTTTGACGGCGAGGAGTTCTTGCGCGCGTCGCATTTGTGGACCCATGGGTACGACTTGTACTCGCCCAGTCCGCTCGGCTCGGTGGTGTACCACAACTACTCCAAGGTTCCGGCGCGGTACGTTCTCTCGTACTGCCGATTCCCCCCATTGCGTATTTGATAATTATGCGACTGACTCGGGCGTGGTGATGATGCAACAGATTTGAACACGTCAAGGTGGACCAGAAGCTGAAGGCACTCGAGAGCGAAATGGGCGTGAACCGTTTCAAGCTCATTGTGGGGCAGCCGTTCAAGGGCCCAGTGGATACGTTCGAGATGGACAAGTATGCGTTTGGCAAAGTCCGTACTTTCCAGGAGTACCTCGACTTTGCGGGTGTGACGTTTGTCGAAGGCCGCAACGACTCGATGTCGTGCCACCAGCTCCACTGGGTGCCGTACTCGAACCCGACCGAAGTCGAAGAGATCATGGGCCACACGTGGAAGATGCTTCCAAAGGCCACGCCCTCTCCGAACGGAGCATTGGATCCAGAGGCTGAGGACTTGCTGGAGAAGGCTGGTAAACCGAACCTGCAAGCCAACAAGCCCGGGGACGGAATGCGCTTCCGGCAGGAGGACCCGCTGGATGCCGTGGGCGGGCCACAGCTCAGCGGCGGCTCCATGTTTGTGCTGGTCCTGGTTGTCGGCGTGCTCTTTGTCGCCTTCTCCAACGACAACTTCTCACGCGCGATCCGTCGCCAGTTCCGATCGAAGGCGGAGACGCAGGCGGCCCTCTAAGCCTCGGTCCTCGGGGTGTTGAAGGTGTGCATTTTCTGTCAAACTCAATAGATGGTTTGAATATGTAATAAAACCTCGACGCTCTTATTCGAAATGAACCTCATTTCTTGGCTCGTATAGAGAGAGATTCCGGAGTAACCAGTCGCTCTTTTGGATTGCCCCCCTTCCTCAGGCAGTTCCGGTGTAACCTCGCCAGCCGCAGAGGGTTAGTTAGTACCCCCGACGCACCCCACGCGTGGACAAGTTCAAGTTGCCCCTCGCGGAAATGGCCGGCAACAAGCACAAGAACGGCATCGTCTGTATGTTCCCTGGCTGCGAGAAGAAGATGCGCACGCAGAAGTTTAAGGGCCACTTTGTCAAGGCCCACTTGCGCGACGGCGAGGAGTACACGGTGGACCACAGGCGCCAGTTTGAGGTCGCGCAGACGGAGCCGCTCGCCGATAGCGACTCGGCCAGCGCGACAGCATCGCCCATGGAGCTCATGGGTAGCGCGGGAACACCCAAGGGAGCCAAGACGGAGCCGATCAGGCGCACGTCGCTTGACATGGCCAAGAAAGTCGCCGACGCGGTGGCGGCGGGCATGGCCACGGCCGACTTTACCACTGAGGCGCCACGGTTGGTCGAAACCGAAGATACGACGGCTGCGGGCGAACCCACTGCGGCGCCGCTGACACTCCCTCCACCAGTGGCGACGCCCGTGCCAACTGCGGCTCCTGTGCCAACACCAGTGCCCGCGGCAGTTGCAGCACCGGCACCAACACCAGCACCAGCACGGGCAAAGCGTCCCGCGACTGCGATTTCCAGCGACGTCCCGACCATGCCGCCAGGCGGGCTGGACGACGCGACAATGGTCAAAATGCTCATGCTCATGGACCGCCGGTTTAACGAGCTCACGGCCAAAATGGACGAGATGGTCGAGATGCAGCGACTGCTGTTCTCGGCGATCATGTCGAAAGAAGCCACCGCAGAGGAGCAGGCCGCCAAGAAACGGAAGGAGAACAGCCCGACTGTTGTCTAAATCGATTTTTTGCACGTGCTAAAACACGTTTATACGTAACTCATTTTCATTATGTAACCGTACCCCTGTCCGGTTACTGTTTCTATCGGCCAACCAAGAAACGTCATTTTGATCCGAGACCAAAGAATGAGCGAAGCGGCATTGGAGGCATTCGCGAGCGTGGACCAGACGCTCGCGGCAGTGGAGGAGCACCTCAAGGTGTTTGGCGACAAGTCCGTGGAGGAGTTCATCCACGAGCTCACGCCGATCGACAAGGCCAAAGTGCAAGTCTCATTGGGTACGTCCAACTGAACTAACAGTATCAATGCCGGCGACGGCTCACATGTGATTCCGTTGCTGCAGCGTACTCGATCAACGCGCTTTTGTACGTGTACCTAAAGACTCAGGGTGTGTCCTCTAAGGACATTCGCCAGACCCACGTCAAGCAAGAACTGGTAGGCTTTGGAGTTTTATCAAGCAGCTACGAAAGCCGTCAAGGACTGACCCAACCTCAATTGCATTACAGGACCGCGTCAAGGGGTTCATCAAGAAGATCAAGGACACGGAGGAGCTCGCCAAGGGTCCGTCGCTCAAGCTCGATAAGGACGCGTCCAAGCGATTCATTAACAGCGCACTCAGCCGCGACCAAGTGTACGCCGAGGCGCTGGACGAACGCAAGAAGCAAGAGGCCGAGAAGGCACCGCCGGCCACCAAGCGCACGGCACCAGCCACCAAGGCGTCGGACAAAAAGAAGCGTCGAAAGAACTAAGAAGATCCCCCTGTTAATTGTAATTGTAGACACACTTGATCTGCTGTGGATGCGCCTCTTGGCGGCAAATCGGACATTCGGGTTTGTTCTTTTGGCACCACCCGACAATGCACTCCCAGCAAAAGACGTGGCCGCACGGCGTCGTCGCTGGAGACGTGCGTTCGCCCAAGCAGAGCGCGCACTTCTTGGGCCGCCCTGTCGAGAAAGCAGGTTCCATGACTGGCGACGACGGCAGTGCCGTCGGCACACGCGCCGCCACCGCGTTTGTATGGGAACTGGAGGCGCTGCCGAACTTTAGCTTAGCCTCGGCTTTGTGCATCTTCCGGATGCCCTGCAGTTCACTCAGAGCCGCCAACGCCAGGCGAATCGTCATCAGATAACCCTACAGATCAGTTCCATATTAGAATCCACAGTATTGTACAGTATTTGCAGGTGGCGACGTACCAGTAGCGAGAGGTTCAGTGCCGGGTGGAGATCCTTGCGTACAAACATGTACTCGATCCGGGCGAGTCGCTTGGCGACCTGCAGGAACCGAGCCGACACGTAGAACGCCGCGAGATGGAGCTGCGAGAGCCACTGCTGCAGTGGCGCGACCGAGAATTCGTAGCCTGCAGGAAGCACTTTTGTCTGGAGGGCCGTCGCCCACGTCTTGAGCTGTGCGACCAAGCGGTCGACACGCGCGAGCAGCGACCGCAATGCCGTCTCATTCGTGGACTGTGATGCAGTATCCGTCACTTGCCCTGATGCTGCTGCTGTGGCTTGTTGTAGGCGAAGCTGCTGCGCCATGCGCTCTCGCGGCGACCACGTGAGCTGCGAGAGGTTGAGCCAACCAGTCTGCGAGCGTGCCGCAGCGTACTGCGGGAGCACGGCGAGCGCGAGCCACGCGACATGGCGGGCGAACCCGATATTCTGGGCCGCAGGAAGCTTCTTGCTTGGTGACTGATCGTTCACCACACGCATGACATCGCAGTACTCTTCTCCGAGCGTCTGCTGCGGTCTCTTGCGGCCGAGCACGAGCAGATAGTAGAGCAGCGCCGACGCCGACGTGAGTTCAGGAAGAAGCTGCGAGAGCAAATGCGTGCCAAAGCAGCGTTCCAACAGATCGCGCAGCAGGTTCTTCACTTCGCCTTCGTATACAACGTCCTTCTTTTGCGCGAGCAGCAGCTCCACGCACGCGCCGGCCGCCGGGAACGCTGCCATCTTATTCGGCTGGGGATAATAGCAGCGGATCTGCTATGTTGGCCGTGTTGACGAAGCCAAGCTGCCCCTAAGTACGCATCAGAAGACCAAAGCGAACCTAATGAAGTACTTTCCCTGCACTAACTTATATTAGGACACCGAGGGGCTTCTTTTTGAGTGGAGCTGGTCAAATGGAATGGTTGGTCTCGTGGACTGACAGCATCAAAGGACGCACAAGTGCGAGGCAGACTTCTCCTCTCGCTCCCGTGTCGACTGCATCTCCAAAGCATGTCGGCCGTGAACGCATCGCGTCCCGATGTGATCGGCAAGCTGCCGCAGCTGCAGAACATGGTCAAGCGCGACCCGGACGGGTACAAGTCCGAGTTCCTCATGCAGCTGCGCCACTACGAGAGCGAGTACCAGCTCTTTGAGCTGCAGCCGACCAAAGAGTCGGCCCACTTTGGCGCGCTCGTGTCCTTCTTGAGCCATGTGGCCAAGTGCTATCCGGTCGAGATGGCCGCGTTCCCGTCGCAGCTCATCACGCTGCTGCGCGACAATTACCTCGTGCTCGAGCAGGATCTGCGCAAGACGCTCGTGCAGGCGCTCATGCTCATGCGCAACCGCGCGTTGATCGACCCGATCACGCTGCTCAAGCTCTTTTTCGAGCTCTTTCGTTGCCCGGACAAGCGGCTCCGTGAGCTGCTGTACAACCACATTGTCTCGGACATTCGCCAGCTCAACGCCGTGAGCAAGAACATCAAGGTGAACAAGGCGCTCCAGAATTTCCTCTTTGACATGCTCCAGGACGAGAACGAGACGGCCGCCGTCAAGTCGCTGCAAGTGCTCGTGGATCTCTTCAAGCGCAAAGTGTGGCACGACACGCGCACGGCCAATGTGATTGCGACGGCGTGCACGAGCAAGAACACGAAGCTGCTCGTGATGGCGATCAACTTTTTTCTCGGCATTGACGACGACATTTTGGAAGAAGAAGACAAGATCAAGCAGGAAAAGCAAAAGACGGTCGAAGTGGATTACCACAACCACTCGAAAAAGACCAAGAAGCGCCAGCGCGACACGATCAAGTCGCTCAAGAAGAACAAGCGCGCACGCAACAAGGACTTGACCTTTACGGCCACGTTTCCGGCCATTGAGCTGCTCAACGATCCGCAGGGCGTCGTCGAGAAGCAGCTCAAGGTGCTCAAGGGATGCACCGAGCGATTTGAGGTCAAGCTGCTCATGATGAACTTTATCGGGCGCGTGTGCGGCTTCCACAAGCTCGTACTGCTGCCGCTGTATCCGCTGCTACAGCGGTACTTGCAGTCCCACCAGCAGAACGTCACGCAGATCCTTGCGTACCTCGTGCAGTCGTGCCACGACGAGCTGCCACCGGAGGAGCTGCTGCCGATCGTCAAGAGCATTGCGACCAACTTTGTCACGGAGCGGTGCTCGTCCGAAGTGATTGCGGTCGGCATGAACGCGCTGCGGGAGATTTTCCGCCGAGTGCCGCTCGTACTCGAGTGCGACGACATGGACGCGCTCATCCAGGATCTGATCATGTACAACCGCATGCGCGACAAGACGATCGTCATGGCCGCGCGTGGCATTCTCAATTTGATTCGCGAGATCCACCCAGCACTGCTCAAGCGCAAGGACCGCGGCAAGCACCACATTGAGACGGCTCGCCCCAAGCAGTTTGGCGAGCTCGTCGCAATGGAAGACGTCGACGGCGCCGAGCTGCTTGCGGCCGCCGAGGCGGCTGGCCGGTTCGACGCGGAAGAGAACCAGGACGGATGGGAGGTCGCGTCCGAGTCGGACAAGGACGGAGACGACTCGGACGGCGAGTGGGTCGATGTTGAGTCGGACGGAGACGACAACGCCGGAGGTCCCCCCAGCGACGATGAGGATGATGACGAAGAAGAAGAAGAGACGCCCACGGAAGCCAAGCCGCAGCAGGAGCGACTGAGTGCGCGTCGTATCCTCACGCCCAAAGACTTTGAACGCATCGAGATGCTCAAAAAGGAACGCGAGGCCGAGCTCAAGGATCCAGCGATGCGTCGCAAGCGGAAAAAGGCCGAGGAAGTGGCGGCCGCTGCCCAGGCGGCCAAGAACGAAGTGCAGATGACCAAGGTCTCTCCAGAGGATCTCGAGGGGTACTCGAAGAAGAAGCGCATGACCCAGGAAGAGCGGCTCAAGAGTGTGCTCGAAGGACGCGAGGACTGGAAAAAGAAGAAGCGCGGCGGCGGCACGACCAACACGGAGAAGAAGCGACTGAAGCACTTTATGATGATCAAAAAGAGCCGAAAGGTCCAAGGCAAAGTGCTCAAGGGCGCGAGAGAAGTGCAGGCGTCGCGGACCCACGTCGTCAAGCAGATTATGAAGCACGACGCCAAGAAGCGCCGCGCGATTTAGAACTCTCTGTTTATAAAAAAAGTGTTTTAGACCACGATTAGACTTTTATGCATTTATCCTGTTTATGGACTATCCGTTTTAGTGACGTGACACTACTTGGCACGGGAGGAGAACAACGAGGAGACGTCAATCTTGAAGAGCTCCTCAGGAAGAGAAAGCATGGCGCCGCTGGTCGTGATCCGCGCGGGCGCCAAGGAGATCGAGTACCGCGACCCGCGCGCGCCGTGGAAGCAGCGTGTGGCTGAGATGGTACGAGAGCGCGAGTTGCTAGCGAACAACGCGGGCGATGAGAGCGATGCCTCTTCCAGCGGCAACAGCGACGAGGAGGAAGAGCAGGAAGACGACGAAGGCGAGGTACCGACCGCTAGTGTGTACGGCATGAAAGCAGAGCTACTGGCACTGGGTGGCATGCGTGTCTTTCGGTGTGCGGCGTGCGCAAACGTCGTCGCCGACCGTGACGACATTATCGCCAAATCGTTTTGGGGCCGCACGGGCAAGGCCTTTTTGATGAACGCCATGTGAGTTGTTATCTTAGAGGATAAATGGGGCCTAAACGATCATTTATCCTAATTGGAATCTGAGTACGCGTAGGTTCAACGTCCACACGGGGCCTCCACGGGATCGCTACTTGATGACGGGCCGCCACACTATCTGCGATGTCCAGTGCACGCGTTGCGACGAAGTGCTCGGTTGGAAATACGTAAGTAAAGATCGGATTTGTTTCGTCGGGATTTTCCTAATCGGATTTATGGGTATTTACGGCTTGTAGGTTCGCGCGATGGAGGCGTCTCAAAAGTACAAGGAAGGCAAGTTCATCATGGAGCGTGCGGTCGTCGAGGACGACAACGATGACAAGCGAATCTAAACCTGCGTCTAAACCCGCGTCTAAACTAGCACCAACACAACACAATTATAAGTGGAGGGGTCCAATCAAGTCGTATATTGTAGTACTAATACGCTTCGTGTGATGAGGAGGACCCTGAGATCTCATATTTACTGGCCGGGCGGTCGCATCATCGGGGGTGGCCCTGGTGGACCAGGAGGTCCACGCATACCAGGAGGTGGCAACATGCCAGGCGGCAGTCCCATGCCTGGTGGAGGGCCCATGCCTGGCGGAGGCATCATGCCCATGGGGCGAGGCGGGAGCATGCCCGGTGGTGGCATGCCACGGCCGCGGCCGTACGCCATCGGCTGGGCTTGGGCAGCGACTAGAACACACACCAAGCATTCGTAGAGTTAGACATCCAAGTTCGTGGTCCAAATGCTGGAGAGGTTGGAGTGAGGAGGGTGAGAGGAAGTAGCGAGCGCGATCCATCATCCTAAGATCAACGGTAGTACGTTGGGTAGATGTAATTGGAATGCTCACGCCCGTGGGTTCGGGAAAGAAAAGCCGGGCGCCCACACTGGAATCGCTTATCTGTTCGAGTCTGATCATCTGGAACACGCCGCTGCCTTCCTCTCGCTTCTCTTCTCCACATACATCGAAAACGATACACAAACTCACCTTGTCCGGGTTGCATCATGCCTGGCGCCGGGCCACCAATGCCGCGCATCGGTGCCATGAGTCCCATGGGTGGTGCACCCAATGGAGCCGCCGGAATGCCACGGCCAGCGGCGCGCGCAACACCGGGGCCGCTCGGACCAACCGTCTCGTTCTCCGGTGCAAGTGGCGGGCCGTCCACCGTCAGCGACACGACATTCTCCCCGCGCAGTAAAACGAGCCCGAGGTGGCGCTTCTCAACGCGCTCCTCCGAGACGCTGGTCTTGACCTTGGCCTTGAGCGTGCGGAACTCTTCGCAGTCGCCCAGCACGAGGTTCATGTGCTTGTCAAACGCCATGAAGTACCCGACCAGCACGCGCGAGTCCTGGAGCGTGACCTTCATGCGGTAGTTGATGTAGTTGAGCATCTTGCTGCTCTTAGACGTCACCTAGAATTGCACCAAGCATCCATTGAGCAATCCCCAGCTCGTGTAGAAATGGAAGGAAAAAACAGCGTTTACCATCTTGGAATCGACTGGTTGGTTTCGGGAGGACGAATGGATGAAGGGGTGAAAAAATTAGACCGGGAGGACGAGGAACACGTCGCGGATACAGGCAGACGTGTCGTGGGTCGCTCCTGCGGCCGTGGGGAAAGATGGGGAATCGCCGACGACACAGGAGGGGGGAAAGATGCCGCCTCTTGGTTTTGCCGTGCTTGTTCGGGATTGCTTTGCACCACCACCCACAAGCAACAACCCACACGAGAGTTCAAGCAACATTCTGTTGAGATAACATTCTGACGACATAGTGCAAGCTAAGCTAATGTCGATGCGAAGCTGATTCAGAGTGTACCCATGTTGACGTGTTCTCAGATTTGGCGGAGCGATCTGTGTGTTTCGCTCAGCAATCCCAATAGTGGGCTGTGGAGGCTGCAGGGAACGGTCTGAGCTGTCTCCACTACGCCCTGTCTATGCCGGCCTTCTTGACGGGTGCGTCGCTGGTGACGCGTTTCTTGTCGGTGAGGCTCTTGACGTGCTGGATGGAGCCAAAGATACCCTTGCGCTTGAAGAAGCGAACCGTCACGAAGCCCGAGACGCCCATGAGTACTACAGACGACGCCGTGACCGCCAGGAACCAGCCGGGCGCCTCCTCGACGCCCGAGACCAAGTTCATGCCAAAGACACCGGCCACGAACGTGCCCAGTGAGATGCTGATGCCAGCGACTGAAAAGAGAATGTTGGTGCCCAGCAAGTAATTGCGCATGGCGTCGAGCCGCAGCTTGACGACCGTCTCGGTGTTTTGGATGCGCTGCTGCATGAGCGTGGCGTTGGTCTGCAGCGCGTAGATCTCTTGGAGGTAGTTCTCAATGAGCACCTCGGCTTCTTCCGAGTCGTAGCTCCACACATTGCCCAATAAGGACCGGTCTTCGTGGAGCTTGCTTAAGTACAAGAGCCGCAGGTCTTCTTCGTTATTGAGTGTCGCCATCAGCGCGCGTCGCACGCCGTCGACGCGCGACTGGAACTCGTTCATAGTGTTCTTAAACGAGCGCAGCGTGTCAAGTTCTCCGGCCGTGGGCTGGCCCGCAGTGAGTCGACTCAGGGACGTGGTGATGGCGGGCGCGACTCGGTGGAATTCGCCGTGGTAGTACCGACACAACGCCCCCAACAACGCCTCAAGGGCCCTATGCAGGAAGAAACCCACTGTGGGTCAGCGTCTCGTCCCCAGTATCAATAGATAACCACGAGACACGTACTGAAACTCGTAGGCGACGATGGTCTCGTCGGGGGCCGCGGCCGTGTGGAAGACATCTTCGAGCATAGGCTGCAGCGTGAGGTCGTCGTCCCGAAGGAACACGACGCAGCGATGGCGCATGATGATGGCGCGGATCGGATCTGCATAAACCGGTATACTACATTTGAGCGCATGGAGAGCAGGTGCAGAAGATCAGGAGGCGTTAGTATTACCGGCATTGACGAGAATGGCCTGGTCGCGCACTTCCACCGACGGCTCGCTGCGCACGGCAAACGCGCTGTCGAGCTGGCGGATGTCACGCGCGTGGACGCGCTGCACATCAATGATGCCGTCGAAATTGGACCGTGCGCCGCGAGGGGTGCGAACCCTCGGTGGTGGCGTCGGCGCGGAGGCAGCGTCCTCCAGCGTGGAGGCGGCCGCCTCCCGCGTGATGCGCAGCACCTCGGCGCGCGTCATTGTCAGGGTCGTTGGGTTGCCCTCCACGTCAAAGATGAGCACACGTGTATTGCGCGACTTGTTGTCTGGCAGCGAAGCGCCACTGGGCGAGAACGCGGCAGTAGCGACGGTCACAAAGCGGCGCGCGAACGGCACGAATGGGGATGCTAGCGGCAGTCGCAAGGGCGTCGTCGTGAGCCATTCATTGCTCGCGCTGCAGAGGCACTTAAGCGGCAGCGAGCGGTTTATGAGCAGCAGCGATCGAGAGGGTGCGGCAGCGGATAGGCTGTGTAGGGGCCCACGCAGCGGCGCGGTGCAGAGCCTCCGGAACGGCAGCATTTTCCAGTCTGTGAGCTGTTGAAGGAGGAGAAAGAGCTTTTTCACTTCAGAAATACTGGCGTCCATACCGGTGAAACCGTTTTACTTCCCCCATAAACACTTTTTATTAGATTGTTTAACCCTCCGGTTCCCAGCTAGTTAAAAAAACTAGTTTACGATTACCGGAAAGAAAGCAAACGTGATTACTGTCTTGGGTCGCTGCGTGATCACTGAGTTAGGATCTTTACACGAGCACGACAATGGTCCAGACGCTCGTGACCATGCTGACGGCGGCGATCACGACGATCGCGACGACCGCGATCTTGTCGAGGCATCCGGCCTCTTCGGTGCAGAGCAGCCAGAAAAACACGCACGGCAGAATGAGCGCGAGCGTCGTGGTCGGAATGATGGTCGCTCCAAAGATCCCGAGCGCCGTCGGCTGGAAGAGGTACGCGAGCGCGACCGTGGCGAGCACGGTCGCGGACCGCACGAGCAGTGCGAGCCACGGCCGCCACCACCGACTGTCGCCACTGATGCCGTGGGGACTGGTCGCCTCCACATCGACGTCGTCAACGTCGTCACTCTTGTGGAGATCATGCAGACGGTTCTGGCTCAGCAGCCGCCGCCGCGACTGGCGAGATGGCTCGTCACCATGATGATGCTCATTCGTGAGCTGGAGGAGCCGCTCGAGCGCGCGCTGCAGCGGCGCCATGGTCACAGTGTACGAGAGCAGCAAGTGCACGCAGTAGAGCACGATGGCCAGATTGCGCACGACGGGATTGCGCATGTTGAAAAACACGGGCGCCTGCAGCGTGGCGCCGTAGACCGCATACGTGACGACACAGATGGGCATGTAGAGCAGCGCTAGCACGGCCGTTTGGCTGCGCGCGACCACAGCGCCGCACTGGCGGTGGTCGCTCATGGCATTGTAAAAGGTCGGCACGACCGCGTGGCAGAAAAAGCCGCTCGCGAGCAGCGAAAACGAGTACGCGAGCTTGACAAAGAGCGAGGCGTGCGACAGGTCGGGCGTGCCAAAGACGATCGTTTCCTTATCCAGTGCAATCTGCTTGAGCGGGTACATGGCGTCGCCAAAGATGACCGTCTCGATCCAAAAGCAGACGCCCACGTTGATGGCCGAGAAGATGGCGAGCGTCTTGAGCGACCGCACGAGCACGTGGCACCACACGCTTAGTCCGACGCCACTAAGGACCAGTCCATAACTCCACCCTGTCATGTCTGTGATGCACACCGTGACAAGCGCAATGTACCCGGTCGAACTGATGAGGAAGCTGCCGTGAAGCAGCAGTGCCGTAAAAATGTACCCCTGGCGCGCGAGGCATTCGCGCGCGAGATCGCAGTATGTCACGCGCTTGCCACTCGACCACCGCAAAATGTCCATAGCCTCGATGAGTAGCTTGGTCGTGTAGAGACAGAGACTGGCGGCGAACACGAGCAGCAGCACGCCGTACCAGTCGAGATCCACGAGCGCGAGCGGCAAGAACACGAGCCCCGAGCCGGCCATGAATGAGATAAAGTGGAAGCTCGTCTGCCACGGCGACAGGCGCCCATCGCATTCACTCTCGGGCTGGGAGCTGCTCGCGCTGGTCGAGCGGCGCCGTCGCCCAGGCGCCTGGTTGTCGACTGTGCCGTAGTTGGTGCTAGCGCGCACCGAGATGGCGTGGATGTTTTCAGCGTAGGTATCGTACGCGCTCTGAAGAAGCTGTGGGGATTCGGACGCCGGCGACGGTGACGGTGACGGCGACGCCTGTGGTTGCGGTGGAGATGCGGTCGGACGGTTGCTACCTGTTGACCGATTCTTGAAGCCGCCAGAGACGCTCGCGCGGTGCGAATCGCGTGATCGTGGTGGTGGCATCATGGTGTATACGGATATGTAGAGTGGTGCTGCTGTCGTGCTGTGTGGAGAGTGCTGGAATGCCCGCGGCGCCAAGAGATCGCGTCGGAAATGGGAGCTCCTCGCGGTTTTGTTTTGCACTTCTCATCCACCGCTCACAAGCGACATTCGCGCAACCTTCCTGCGACCTACCAGTAAAATAGAAACCTTGGTGTGGACGGAAAAGCTCAACGAGTGGGACAGGGAATCCCACGCTTTCCGCCGCCGTATCTTTCTAGTGGAGGCTCCACTCTCAAGTTGAGACTCAAGATCCACACATTGGTCCTGTGGCGTGACGAACCGCATCACCACATCTCGAAGGATGGAGACTACTCGCCAGTTCATGCCCTCGGGGTTGGGAAGCGACGTTACTGATTTCTACCGTTTCTAATACGTCTTCCATTTCTAACCATCAAGTTGAAGTCAGTCAGTCAAGCCTGCCGTCACCTCGATCGATTGTTCCAATAAATTGCTGCGGCTTTTCCACAATAATTGCACAATTATTGTTCGACCCCAGCGAGCTGGAGCACGCGCAAGAAGCAGTAGACGCCAAAGCCGATGAGGAAGCCCGCGCCAGTGTTAATGCCCAGACAGCCAGCAGCCGTGAGGATCAGCAGCAGCGTGTCCTGGCGGTTCGTGTGGTCAATCTTCAGCCCGACGGCCGCGAGACTGAGTCCGCTAAAGATGAGCATCACGCCCAGGACCGACTGTGGGAAGATGCCCTTTTGCAGCAGCACGAGGCACGACGATCCAAAGAGCAGCGCGAACGACAGCTTGAAGAGACCGAGAAAGACCATCGAGAGCGAGGAGCGCGCGCCGAACGTGTACTGTGACGCGAGCCCGCCGGCGCCGTGGCACACGGGCAGCATCCCAAACCAGGAGAACAATAAATTGCCGCCGGCGATGCTAAAGCAGATGCGACGAACGCCCGCCGGTGCGTCGTGCTTTGGGAACAAGTCGGTGGCGAGCTTCTCGACGGCGATGACGCTGTTGAGAAGCGACAGTGGCAGCTGTGGCAGAAAGAGATAGACAAACGCCGTTTGGAAGGCGTGCCACGAGGGCACCACGGGCGCCACAAAGTCGGGTCCGAGCCGCAGCGACGGGAGGTTGTAGTCGTGCTTGAGCGTCGAGTACTGGTACACGGCGACCAGCATGCCGTACACGAAGACCACGAGGCCAATGGGGACTTTGCGGCTGTTGAGAAACACGACACAAAGCAGCCCGAGGACGATCGAGACGAGCACGCTGTCGATGCCCCACCACTGAATCTCGGTCGCCGTTTCTTTTCCCGAGAAGGGCGTGGTCGCCGTGGCCTTGGTGAGCTTGAGCTTGGATACGTACGCCGCCTTGAAGCCGCTCATCATGATACTAATTCCAACGCCCAATTGGATGCCTCGCACGACTGCCATGGGCACCCACCTGACGACGACCGTGATGAGGTTGGTGACCGCCAGCAGGAACATGGTCACGCCCGAGAGGATCCCCGCGGCCAGGATCTCTTCGTTGGAATACTTCTCTGCGATCGCGACGGCCGAGATGGTCTTCATAGGCTGCACGGGGATAGGCACGGCAAAGTAGAGCGAGAGTCCCGCGGTAAAGACGCCCGCGAAGAACAGCGCGGGGCCGATTTCGATCTGCGGCTTGCCGCCGACGCGACCGATGGCGAGCGCCGTGAGCAGCGGCAGAAAGAGCCCAATGTCGCCGAACGCACCCGAGAGTTCCTGCAGCGTCGCGTGGCGCTTCATGTAGGCGAACCAGCCCGGACGAGCAGCTACGAACACGCGCTGCAGCAGCGGCTTGCCGTCGGTCGGGCCCGTGACCGAGTCAAACTTGGCGTCGTGCTCGTCCAGGAGCAAATGGTCGTGGATGCTCGGCGTCGACGCGACGTCGAGCGACGCACCACTAGTGTTACGGCGGTCCATCATCCCAGGGGCGCTTGTGTGGCGAGGCGTGCGCTGTTCGCGCAATGGGGGATTGAGGAGCCCGACTCCAAGGGGATCTCGGACCCAGAGTATCTGCCGTTGTGAGGAGACCACCAATTGGAGGCGTAATCAGAATCAGGTGATGGGCATGAGTCAGCTCCAATAGTTCAAGACCGAGTGCCTCGGGCCAATGGCACGACACCTTCGTTTTGTTGCTTTTCTCTTTGTGTTAGTAGTCTCGCGTCCTGTGTCTCTCTGCAGATGATTCTTCTCAAGCTGCTCGCTCCGACTCAATAGGATGGAGCCTGTGGGGTATGTAAATCAAAAGACCTGGTCGCTCTCTACTGCGGGGGCTCCCACTCGAACGGCAGCGGCGGCTCGGCTTCTTCCTCGGCTCCCGCAGCCGTCGGGGCCTTGATCGCCTCCACGTCTTCCTGTTCGCTGGGCGTCGTATCACGAAGCACAACGACACCAGCGGCACGCTGGTTCGGATACATGACAGGAATGTATCGCTGCTTGACATCAAACGCCATGAACTGTTCCTGCGCGGACGTCACACGAGCGGGGGACTTGACGGTGTGAGTGGGTGCCTCCTTGACCTTCTTCACGGCGGCGACAGCCGCCTTGTCCTCGGTGGCCACGGGACCTTCCGAGTCCACGTCCATCGCCTCGGTCTTTTCTTCCGTAGCCGACGTGTCCACCTTTGCCTCGGGCTCGGGCTTCTTTTCCTTGGCATCGTGTTTGGCCTGACGGGCCTTGGCCTTGGCGGTCGTCGACAGCACGGCCGTGGCGACCAGCTCCTTCTTCTCTTCCTTCTTTTCTTCCATCCGCTTGGGAGTCGCAAACAGCGACTTCTTGGCATTGCAGTGCACGCCATAGTCCTTCGGCAACTTGAGGTCCTTGTTGAGACCAATGAGGTACGTCGGCTGGAACGACAGCTCGAGGAAGTGGAACATGGGGTACCAGAACCAGTGCTGCGCCCAAATCGCCAAGCCAACGACCGAGCCCATCTTTGTGAAACTATATATCAGAGGATACGTATCAGATCCCATCAGCCAACAGCTCCGCATACAAAAAAAGTCCCGACGAGTTCGTACCCCATGTGCGACTGCAGGGAGATGACCACGTTGCGGCCACCTGCATCCAGAATGCCCTGCGCGAGAATCGCGCCCATCTACAAATACCACATACCGTTAGAAAACCGGCGTCTCTCCCCATCTCTCCATGAGCATCCCTACCTTGGTCATGGTCGTGACGTGCTTGTCCGTAATGAGCTTCAAGATCTTGGCGCGAATCGTCGTGACCTTGGCGTTGCGGCCTTCCGACTCTTGCATCAGCACCATGGCAAGAGCCATCAACGCGCCTTGACGCACATAGTCCACGGGGTCATCCAGCAGCGGCTCCAAGAGTTGAATAGCTTCGTTCTTGGCCGTGCCGGCACACGCAATGCCCACAGCGAGACACGCGCCATACCGCACGTGCGGGTTGAAGCTCTCCGACAAGAGCGACACAAGCTTGGGCACTTGGACGGGCGTTCGAAAGAGCACGAAACCCAGACACGTGACGGCCGCACGCCGCACGTCGTCCGACACGTCGCTCACCGACACGTGGAGCAGGCGACGCACGGCACTGTTGTTGGCCGTGCCGACGTACGCCATCGCGGTGGCGTAGATCCCGCCGTAGCGAATGAGCGGGTCCTTGTCACGAATGAGCTGCTCAATGAGCGTCTCGGCCTGCTCCTCACGCTCGTACATCATGAGTGCAATGCCCATGACGCAGCCGCGAATGATCTTTTCGTGCTTGGTGTCGTGGGCGTACGCGAGCAGATCCTTGACGATCTCGCCATTGCGGTGCTGGCCGCCGGCACCAAGCATGACCAACCCAATCGCGATGCCTGCGCCTTCTCCGGCAACGGCCGAGTCCGTAAACATGATGTTCTTGAGCTCCTCGTAGATCTCGTAATCATGGGACGCCAACCCGCAGAGCCCAATGCCCAGACACGCGCCGTGCTGGACCGTCTCGTCGGCACCGGCGTTGCGAAGCGCATTGCGGAGGTACTCCATCGACGTCTTGCTCGACTGGCCGGCGAATCCCTTGTTGGCGTGGATGAGCCCCATCGCGTACAGCGCGCCGCCCTCGGAGTATGGAGACGCCGACACGCCTCCCTGGGAGAGGTACGGCGCCAGCAGGTTCATGCTCTCGCGGACGTGGCCGCGGTGGACCACACCAAGACTCGCGGTGGCCGTGAACTTGGCCCAGTTCGTCGCCTTGCCGAGCCACTCGAGGTTTTCACGGAGAAAGGCGTCGTTGGTCGTTCCGGCGTTCATGTACGAGTGCGCGATCACGGCCGAGTGGTGGAGCACCGAGTTGCGGTTCTCGACGGCCGTCTTAATAGTCTTCATGACGAGCGGATCCGCGTCGCTGCTGCGGTGCAAGAAGTCGAGCGACAAGTCCACGAGGAATTCGCCCGACAAAATGAGCTTGAGCCGGTCCATCTTGAGCCAGTAGTCGGCGGGCGCACCCGCTGGAATGGCCGGCGCCGCGGGCACCGACTGCGCCGGTGCCACGGCATCGCCGCTGCTGGCGTCGTCGGCGACCGGCGCGGCGGTGGGAGTCGGCAGCGAGTGGTAAATGTTCATGAGGAACTTTTGGTTCTCGTTCTCGCTGAGATCAAATGCGACTTGGTACGCGAGCAGACACTGCTCGTCACTGCCGTGGACGAGCTGCTCGAGAATGGCCGTGACCTCCAAGTGGTTGTCCAGCATTTGCAGACACTGGCACACGCCCGAGTAGTCTTGCGCGCACCGCGACCGGTAGATCTGGACCATGACGCCGTAGACCTGGAGACGAAAGTCGCGGATCGACACGACCGTGCGGCAAATCTCAAAGCAGTACGCGAGCATGGCCGCGACGTCCGGCGCGCGCGTGATGCTGGCCTCGACCTGGTCGAGCCGACGCGCCTCGAGGGCGATGCCCAACGCCTGCTTGAACTCGCCCGACGCGTAGCAACGCTCAAACATACGCTCCACGACCGCTGTGAGCCGTGGGTCCAGGAGCTTCTCGGCTTCGGCGTCTTCCTTGGCACGCGTCGAAATGTACTCGTCAATGCACGTAGCTGGTGGTGACAACGTGAACAGCTCCATTAGATACTTTTCTTGGGGATCCCCCCGATGAGGATAGGCAGTACGTACCGATGACCGTGTCGGTGTACTGCGACTTGGCGTTGACGTCAAAGAACTTACCGGCGCCGAGCGCGAGCCGCAGCGCGTCGCCATACTCTTCCAAGTGGAAAAAACACTGCCCAATAAGACAGCAATGCTCTCAGTCCTGAACCGGCGTTTCTGGAGGGATTAGGAGCCATACCTTGGAGGCCACGTAGGCCGCGAGTTCGCGGTGCTCAAACTGGTCGTCGTCCGAGAGGCTCTCAATCAACGGGATCGCGTCGGCGATCTCGGCCCAGTACGCGTCCACGACCTGGTTCAGCTTTTGCAGCGCGTGCGCCTGCAGTGCATGAATTTGCCCAGCAACTCAGCGTCAGCGATTGTTCCTAAAGCGTCGCCCCTAGCGCAACTGAACGCACCTTGAGCGTGTGGTCATCTTCCTCGAGCAACGCCAACAGACCGGCCGCTGTACGAGATCCAAATCTAACGGTCAATATCTCGGCTTCGACGACGCCTCCAACGCCCGCACCGCCACGCAAGCGTACCAGAGTTTGTCACGGCCACCGTCATGGTCTTGGATCTGCCTCTTCGTCACTGGTGGGGCTGCTGTGTTCGTGCGCGAGCAGCAAGGCGTTCGCTTCGCTTCCGTCTTCGTTCTCCCTTGGAGAAAACGTATCCGATCTCTTGTTCCTCCCCCTGATCAAAACCCGCCTTTAGCCGAAACCGGTTTTAATAGAAACCCACACCAAGATCGCGTTCAACCCTTCCATACCCGGTATCTTGTAGCGCAGGTAATACAGTACGATGGAAACCCTTTGATATCGTATTGCGTCCAACACAGGAGATACAGTACGCCCGCATATCGCTCATAACCCTGAGATGCCGCCTTGCTAAAAACGGAAGAAAGCGCCTCGCTCCCCACGTAGCTCCTCGCTCCAGTGTCTCTCGCGTCCTTCTCCCCACACTTCTACAGTAGGCGAACCCCTCACGCAGCCATGGACGTGATCGTGAGCGTGCGGCAGTATCTGGAAAAGGTCATCAGCGACCCACAGCTCGAAGGCATGAAGGCGCTGCTGCTGGACGCCGACTCGACCACCGTCATCAGCATGGTCATGTCCCAATCCCATATCCTCCAGCGCGAAGTGTTTCTAGTCGAGCAGCTCGATGCGAGCCACGAGCCGATGCTCCACCTCAAGGCCGCCGTGGTCGTGCGCCCGACGGCCGCCAACATTGAGCTCCTCAAGAAGGAGCTCAAGAACCCCAAATACGGCCAGTACCACATCTTCTTTACCAATATCTTACCCGTGGACATGCTCGAGCGGCTCGCGGACGCCGACGAAAAGGAAGTGATCCATCAGATCCAAGAGTACTACGCCGATTTCCTCGCCGTGAACGACACGCTGTTCCACTTTAATCTGCGTGGCTCGGTCGCGCTCAGTATCAAGGGCTACGGTTCGGCGCCGTCCGCACCGGCGACAGCGGGCGTAGTCACGAATGCCAACGCTGCGATGCCCCCCAGGGCCGCCCACGTGTTTACGCGCAGTGTGGAGGGCCTGCTCTCCGTCTTGCTATCGCTCAAGAAACGGCCGGCGATCCGGTACCAGAAGGGGTCCGACATTGCCGAGAAACTGGCGCGCGAAGTCTCGGCGCGCATGCAGCTGGAGCAGGACGGGCTCTTTGATTTTCGCCGCCCCGAGGTCATGCCGCTGCTCTATGTCTTGGACCGACGCGACGATCCGGTCACGCCGTTGCTGAGCCAGTGGACGTACCAGGCCATGGTCCACGAGCTCTTGGGGCTCCACGAGAACCGCGTCGACTTGAGCAACGCGCCGGGCGTGCGCAGCGACATGACGGCGCTCGTGCTATCGGCGACGTCCGACAGCTTTTTCGAAAAGCACATGCACGCCAACTTTGGCGACCTGGGCATGGCTGTCAAGCAGCTCGTGGACGAGTACCAGGCCAAGACGCAGACCCACGAGAACATCCAGTCCATCGAAGACATGCAGCGCTTTGTGGAAAACTACCCGGCGTTCCGCTCGCAGTCGGTTGCCGTCTCCAAGCACGTGACGCTCATGGGCGAGCTAGCGCGGCTCGTCGAGGTCGAGTCGCTCATGGACGTGAGCCAGCTCGAGCAGGAGCTCGCGTGCGGCGACGATCACAATGCGCACTTCAAGGACCTCGTGGCCAAGCTCAAGAACGCGCAGATCAAGCCGCTCAATAAACTGCGGCTCGCGATCCTCTACGTGCTGCGGTACGAGACCAACAGCTCGGTGCAAATCAAGGTCGTCAAGGACCTGCTGCTCGCCTCGGGGCTCCCGAGCGACCGCGTGCAGCTTGTCGAGCTCTTTCTCAAGTACGGCGGCGCGAGTGTGCGCACGGGCGATCTCTACGGCGACCGCGGCCTCAAGAAGTTTATGCGCGCGATGACGCAGGGCGTGCAGGGCGTGCCCAACGTCTACGCGCAGCACGTGCCGCCTCTCATTCGCCACTTGGAGTTGATCACCAAGGGCAATTTGCTCGACAGTGAGTTTGGCATTGTGAACGGCCCCACGACGCCGGGCGTCAAGAAAGTGCGCGACGTGATTGTCTTTATCTGCGGCGGCGTGACGCTTGAAGAGGCCTCCAAGGTCGCCGAACTCAACCAGAAGCTGGCCATCTCGGGCCAGCGGATCGTGCTGGGCGGCACGTTTCTCCACAACTCGAGTTCGTTCCTCGCGGAGCTCGCGGACGCGTACGGGCTCAGCGACGCGAGCGGCGGTCGGGGCGGCAACTGGAAGTACGACCACAAAAAACTCTAGGAGGAGAAAGGAAGCCACTGGGAGCCAGTGCTTTAATAAACTTATATTTTGCATTCGTCTCCCGTCTTTCTATCTCTACGGAACAGGAGGAGATTTTCTTATTCCACTGCGACTTGGATCCGCTCGTACGTGTCGTCACCGGTTTCGAGGCTCGTGCCGTAGAGGTCAACGTAGAGCACCTTGGGGATGAAGGCCATCGAATTGGTCGTGCACACAAAGATCTTCCAGAGCCGCGACGCCACGCTGCCGATCACGACCTGTAGCACCAGGCGGCCCTTGGCGTCAAAGTACAAGTGCGCGGCGCGGGACGGCAGCGCGTTCAGCGTGACGTGGAACTGCGAGCCGTACGACGCGCCGACGATCGCCTCATCCGTGGGCTTGTGGGAAAAGCCCCAGGCCATGCGGCGCTCGACCATGCCCGTGGCGTTGCTCGTGGGCTGCGCCGTCCAGCCAAAGCTCTGCCAATTGATATCCAGCGGCGCGCGCGCGTCCAGCACACGCTTGTCCTTGTCCGCGTACTTGGCCGAGTACACGACGAGCTGCGCGTTCTTGCTGCGCTCGAAAATAAAGAGCCGGTCGTCGTCCACGGGCAGGTACGCCGGCCAGAACTTGGTCTGCGCGTGCGTGGACGCCGTCGTCGGCGTGTAGTCCTTGTCCGGGAACTCGTCCGTGAACACGTGCACCTTGCTCATATTCGTCTATTGCGTCTGGGGTGAACTGGAGACTGGTGAGGATATAAATACACGGGGCCGCTGTCGCATGCGACGGTCATTCTGCATTATCGTGGGTTCGTCGGGCGCCCTTTCCTCTGACCCCCTAGCGTCCCATCCTCCTTTGTCTGCGTTTCTCCCCATGTCGCTTAAATCTTCCCCATGTCTCTTCGTGCCGTATCCCGTATTTCAACCAATCCAGACAAGCTATACACAAATAATTTATAGCCAATCATAGGGAGGATGATATTTACCTGTATTGAATAATATACGCCTCGGTTGTGTGATACAGTGATGAACCCACATCGTGGAACATCAATGGAGGAGCGTCGGGAGGATACGAGACCACGCCACGAAGGCGGTGGCGGTGGACGAAGAGGAGCGCGAGGAGGAGGTTGGCGCGGAGGAAGACGTAGAGGCGCGCGCGGAGCGGAACGCAATGCGCACACGCCCAACACGCGGCCATGGGCGCGCAAGTGGACGCTCTATGCACCGCCCGGTAGCGCCAACGGCGGCGTGCCCACAGTGCCCGTGACGTTCCGCGTTCTGTCGTTCAACGTGCTGGCTGGTAATCTGCCCGCTGTCTCTTGAAGTTGACTGGAAAGCGTCTGATCGTGTGTTACCTTAAATGTGGTTGGCGGAAGACTACATCACGATGAAGGACGCCGCCGAGAAAGCTGCCGAGCTGTGGAAGCTCGAGTGGTCGTACCGCCGCATGCGGCTCGTCAAGGAGATTCTTGCGTGGCGACCCCATGTCGTGTGTCTCCAAGAAGTGGACCACTTTGAGGACTTTTTCGAGCCCGAGATGCGCAAGGCGGGCTACAATGGCATCTTTACGAAGCGGTACGTCCTGCATCAAGGAGGTTGTGGACCTCTTCGTTTTTGAAGAGCTACGTATCCTAACCATTGTGTTCACGCGCTAGTACCGGAGAAGAAACCCACGACGGCTGTGCCACCTTTGTGCTCTCAAGCTGCATGACGATCGTCGCGTCCCACGCACTCGAGTTCTTCACGCCCGGGCATGCTGTGCTCGATCGACACAATGTCGCCCAACAAGCGATCGTCGAGTGGACGTCCAGCGACGCCGTGGACGCCGTCCCCAAGCGGTTTGTCGTCGCCAACACGCATCTCCTGTTCAACCCCGGAGTGCGTTGTACTCTTGGTGATGATGGCTTTGTGTGTGGGCTAAACTGGGTCATGATATTGGTGTACAACAGCGAGGGGATGTCAAGCTCGCGCAGCTCCAGTCGCTGTTCGAGTCGCTAACAGTGTTGCGGACGAACGCCAACGACGATACGCTCCTGCCCGTCGTGCTGTGTGGCGACTTCAATTTGGCGCCTCATGGGGCACTGTACGAATTTATCAGTCGCGGCTCGCTGGACGTGTCGGGTTTGTCGAGGCATTTACTCTCGGGCCAGTCCATGGACGACCACCAAAAGGTGAGCAACAGAGAGATTATTCCATGTCCTTGGCAGCCTCCTCAAAACTGATTTGGGGATCCTGTGCAGCGAATCATGTTTACGAATGAGCACGACTATGGCCGCCACCATGGACACGGCACGACCATGGGCCGCTTCACTGAGAGGTACGCCGTTCGCCGGTACTTCCACCACTTCCCTCGCGATACGATCGCCAGCCACACGGTATAAGCTGTACTTGCCTTCTCCATGGTAAGTCGTTCTGGAGGCTGACGCTGTTATTTGTCCAGCTTCCGCTCGCGAGCGCGTATGCGCAGGCGCCGACGCCGGACTGCACGGGGGAACCGAAGTTCACGACTTTCCACGACGGCTCGAAAGGCACGGTCGACTACATTTGGTTCACGACGGACACCGCGCACTGCCACGGCGTCGTGGAGATGGTGCCCGCCGGCCAGCTCTTCCACGCCAAATCTCTTCCCACGGAACACCACGCGAGCGACCACTTGCCGCTCATTGCCGACTTTTCGTTGTCATGAACGTAAACCGCTTTTTTGGTAGTCCTTAAAAAAACGCATTTTTTATAGTCGTAAACACATTGAAAAAGATCTATTGGATGCGTACTTTCATCACGATCGACAGGACGCAGTTCTCAAAGACGGGTCTCTACAGGTTCTTCTCAATGAGCTTGGCGACGCCATAGCCGATCGCGCCCACGATGGCCGCGCCCGTGAGCTTGAACACGAGCGGCACGCCAAACGGCGGCACGGGGGGCACGGCAATGTTGCCCGGGTCCTCGTACAGCGGCGTCTTGGTGTACTTCTTGTCACGCACAATCGCCGCGGCGCGACGGCCCGCGACAAAGCCGTCCTCGTGGAAGCCACGGCCGAGCCACGCACCGGAAAGCGTGATGCCCTCTTCCTGGAGGATCTCGTCCTGTGGGATACAGTCGGCGAGCAAGCGCGGGTGGTCCCAGCGGAACGCCGAGATCGTCTGCTTCTCGTCGGGCTTCTTGCCTGCAAAGTCGTGCGACGTGATGGTCACGAACACGTCCTTCTTGCTCTTGAGGCGCTGGATGCGGTTCATCCAGTACGTGAGCACGTACTCATCGCTCTTGGTGATGAGCACGTTCCAGGAACTCCACACGTTCTTCTTGGGCGGCAGAAATGACGGGTCGCGGTGCACGTACATCATGCTCTTGTGGTAGTGGTACTTCATGAGCGACTCGACGCCGGCCTTGCTCCACGGGATGAAGGACGCCGACTCGTCGGCGTGGGTCGCGAGCACGACGTGGTCGCACTCGATGCGCTCGCCCGACGCCAGCACGACGGCCTTGCCGCCCTTTTCGACGGTCTTGACCTCGGCGTTGTATCGCACCGTGCCCTTGTGCTCTTCCGTAAAGAACTTGAGGAACGGCTCAATGTAGGCCGAGCCGATGTACCACCACTGGTGGCGCGGGCGGTCCGTGCGTCTCCCCAACGCACCGAGAATGACCTGCCAGAGCGGGATGTAGAGCGAGTTGGAGTGGGTCTTGAGGCACCGCAGAAACTGCGTGGCCGGCAGATTGAGCACGTCTTCCTTGGGTACGGTCCACAAGATGGCGCAGAAGGCGAGGTAGTAGTGGCGGAAAAACTCGGGCGAGTACTTGCCCTTGGCGGCCCACTCGCGGGTCGTATAGCCGGCCTTGACGGGCATGGTCATGAGCTCCCACGTGAAGTTGTAGATGTCAAAGAGGATGCGCCAGATGCGGCGATCAAAGAGACCGCCGATGCCATTGAACGGACGCCGCGACGAGAACTGCACGTCGCCGGGAATGTCGGACGTGACCGTGAGGCTCATGGGGATGCGCTTCTTGGTCGTGCCGTCGGCCTCCGTGATACCAAACGACTTGAACCAGTCCTTGATGTTGGGGTTCGAGTCGCCAAACATCATGAACCCAATGTCGACGAGCTCATTGTCGATCTCCATGTCGTACGTGTGGCCGCCGAGGCGGTCGTTCTTCTCGAGCAAGATGACCTCGTGGCCGTCCTTGACGAGATGGTACGCAGCCGACGTGCCGCCGATGCCCGAGCCCACAACCACGACCTTCATGCTGGTGGATGGAGAGAGAGGAGAGAGGAGAGAGAGGGAGGTATGCAAGACGAGCAAGATCGAGAAATGCACCGGTGGCGCACAGGCCGGCGTGATATTCGATCGATGCGGTTGGACCTCTTCCCCCCATCTCGCACCCTCTGGTGTGCAGAGGATACACAGTAACAGCCAATCAACGCACGGTATTGCTGGAAGTGAGCCCATTGCAGTGACTCCCATTTAGCAACTGGCCCAGGGTCAAGAGAGCCATCAGCGTGACTTTGTTGCCGGCATCAGTGAGGATCGACGTGGCAGTGTATGGTGGGCGGAGCATGTCTTTGCAGATAGAGGAGGGATGGACCCCCATCTCTTGAGTGGCGGGGACTCCCTGCCACTCGGTCCCCACCCGCGGTTTTGCATGTCTATCCGTTTTGAATCCAACGAGACAGTGAACCAGTCGAGTGTTTAGTTTGTTTTGAATTGCCGGCACCCGGTACAGTACTGTACACTGGACATCAACTCTACTATTGGCATGCTCCTCGTGCCAGAGGCAGAGTATCTTCGAGCCAAACGTGACAGAACAGACTGTAACGGTATGCGCAAGATGCCAAGGATGTTGTATCCATTTCCGAAGGGGGTCCTTCCGAGTCCCGCAAGTGACAAGGTCCCAGCTGGTCAAGTTGCTGATTCGGGGGCAAAGACGTGTTAAGCACTCTCTCGTGTGGGCCACAGGAAATCCGATGCAGACTGAGGCCAATCGCCACGTCGCCATCGTCACGATCCTCCAAAATCCCGTTGGATGATCGAGAATCCACGTAATTGACAAAAGCAGGTAGGATTGCTCAGAACAATCGAGAATGATGGTCCTGATGGTTGCACTTGGCCAGCGACAAAAAACCTGCAACAGTCTATCATATGCCACCATCGCTCGCCCTGACTCATACACGATAGCAATATACTACCTTTGTCAATGCATAACCCGTCTGATGTCTCATGGATTGCGAATTCCCCGCCCCAATGTTCCTTCCCAGTCGGCAAAATCCCACGCATCAGCATGGAGGGAAACATGGCGCCACCAGGAGCATATGAGAGCCACGAGGCGCGCGAGGCACAGCCCACAAGCTTGGACGCCGCACGCTCTGTTGGTAGCGGAGAAGGTGCGGCTCCCGCCGTCGCGATGCGAGCCGACAGCACGGAGATGCGTGCTGTCGAGAGTGATGACGTGGCGCAACGGCTTCAAGTGCAAGCATCAGCACCGGCCGATGCACTCATGGACCAAGAAGAAAAGCGAGAAGACAATGACGAAGATACGGGTGTCGACGATTCGATGGTGGTGCTGAATCTCAAGTTTCTGCATCGCGACCGCGTCTCGCTGCGCTGTGCGCCGACGATTTTGATAGCCGACTTGAAGCAGCTTGTGCGGAACGCGTATATCCAGGCGATTCAACAGGGTGGAGGCGCCAGTACTCAGGACAGTCAGCAACGTGAGGAACAGCCGGAGACGCAGCCACTGCGGTTGATCTACAAGGGCAAGGTGTTGAAGGACGACCAGACGCTGGCGTCCTACAACTTTCTCAGTGAGGACACTGTGCACGCCATCTTCAGTCGGCCTGCGGTAGCACCAGCCACCGGTACCTCCAGTGGAGAAGCCAACAATAGTACCGATCCCAACGGTGCGACTCGATCCACCTCTGTAAGCGATGAACGTGGTCACGGGGGGAATGTATTCACGTTCGAAACGGACGGTTCCGCGGACCGCTTGCCTGATTTCACGCGAATCATCAGCTCCATTGTCAACTCTGCAATGAGCGGACATGGGGATACTGAAACGACAGCGACAATTCACGTTTTCCCAGCTACGGCTCGTGGTGGAGGAGCGAGCGAATCGACCGGTACAACATCTGCGCCAAGCACAAGCACAAGTACAGCAGCTTCAGCTAGTGTGCCAGTAGCAGCTCAGGCACAGCGAGGTGCTTCAGTTTTGCCTGCATCCGCGTTAGGTTCAGTGGTTGCTCCCAATCCCCACGTACCGGCAGCTTCCTCTGCACCTGCACCATTGAGACCAGGCAACACCATGCTGCTGAACCAAGCTGCTTCCTTGCGTCGATCGATCCCCGCCCTCGAGCTCGCTCCTTTGTCGAGGCCCCCGGAACTATCAGAGGATATGTACACTCTGGGCAACGCAATGCGAGAATCTGGAGACACTTATCTTGCCATCCATCGACAACTCCAGTTCCTCGCCACCAGGTTTCAACAAGACAATCACCTGACTGTCAGCGAACGGGCACGCTTGAGGAGTCGAGTTCAGCAGCTCGTCCCTGTTATGGAGAACATCAGTCAACTCTCAAACGCAGTTGCCCAGCAATTGGCGAACTCGCCTTACGGCGAGCTTTCGCGTGCAGTTCCGTCAAGTGCCCAGACAAACGTCTCCCAACCGGTCGGTGGATCAGGGACTCAGACACCGACACAGCCCGCTACGTCGTCAACCCCGCAACCTCCATTTGCCCAAGCTGTTCAGACCATATTTACCGAGCTGCTGGGGGCAGCTGGAGTCGGTCAACCACCGCCGCGCACGATTCCAGGAGACCAAGGACTGAACGTGCTGCCCACTATTCTGAGCAACTTGGTTGCTTTGACGACACCACCATCACCACCACAACCGACTACCCCCCATCCACAGAACGGAGCCCAGCAAGCAACGACGTCAGGAACGTCTTCCCAACCGCCTGCTACGACTGGGACAGGCCCGGCGCAAATGATTCCGTTTCGCTCTTTCGCGCCAAAGGTGAGAAACTTCCCAATCATGCATCTCTATTCGCTCTGATCCTATTCAAATTGTATTCTCTCCAGTTGCATGAACTTCTGAGTGCAGACCCAACTCTTGCCAATGCGAGCCTGAATGATTTTCTCCGCGCTGCTCTTCCTGCGATTGATCGACACATTATCACGTGCTACCACAGTGCCGGTCCCGAAGCATTCGCACAAAACGGTGTAGCTGAAGTGGAGAATGCACTGGTAAGACCATTCTTCGTTTGCTGTGGAGAATCACGATGCGACACCAGGAGAGACTCACAGGTTACACCTATAGCGGCTGTATGAGCAAGCCCATCAGCGTGTCTACGTCACTCAGGAATCGCGTCGCAGCATTATACGGCTCGCCATGCAAGAGCTCACACAAATCTGCCTGCCGATGGCTGCCAGCCTCGACGCACGCTCCAAAGATTTACAGTGCGTGCAACTCGCCCACCTACTACTGGTGTGTGACGATAGTATTTGACGCTGCCGGACCTGTGAATTCTCTTTTTGTAGGTCTTGGATTCGGCGATCGTGTAGCCATTTCTTTGCGGAGTTGTGTGAGATCGCTCCCGCAGCGACTGCTGCTGAAATGGTGGGTCTTGTCGTCATGCAGCTTTTGAGTGGCAACGACCAGTCGTTTGTGAGCGACCGTTCATCATTTTTGGATCGCGTGGCGGTTGAGACTTGCAACCTCCTTCGACGCCGCTTTCAGGTACGTTTGAGCGAGAAACGAGAGGCAAGACCGCAGTTTCTGACAGTCCTGCGTCATGTTTTGATGCAGTTCTCGTAGCGTGCGAAGATACAGCAAGCTCAGATCCCCGTTGGCATTTCGCCCCCCATTACGAGTTGTCGACTCCATTCCCACTCATCGAACTCATTTTCTTAGCACCCATCAATCCAGTCTCGTTCCTTGTTCTCTCTGTGTTCTGAAGTTGAAGTCGCCTCATAATCACACCGGTACCGAGAACTCCGAAGATTCACTTCAGCTTTTCACCCAATTGAAGTGGACTTTGACCTCACCATCATTCCTGCCAAAGGATGGCAAAAGAACAAACAAAATCGACGGCGCTCCTCGCTCGTCATCGTCAATCCTCCCGTCTCCAGTACTCATGATCACACGCTCGCAGCTCTTTTTTGTGGTGATGGCGCTCGCGCTGTGCGTCTCGGCTGGCGCGTTTCCGCTCGGCTTCTTCTCCGATCCGGCGAACGAGCGTGTGCTGCGTGTACATCCGCAGCTACGCGTGGCTGCCGCAAAGCTCGTCAGCGCTGCGAACACCGAAGACGACCACTCGTACATTCGTCCGCCCGCCGCCGACGTCTCCGGCTTCCCGAAGAATGACAAGCCGTACCACCGCGCTCCATGCCCGTGCATGAACTCGCTCGCAAACCACGGGTACATCTCACGCGACGGCAAGAACCTCACGCCGCAGATGCTCAAGCAGGCCATGATGGACGTGTTCCACCTGGGTGAAAGCATTTCCGAAACGCTCGTGAACGTGTTGCCGCCCACGCTCACGCTCGCCGACCTAGGCGTCCACAACTTTATCGAGCACGACGCGTCCATGGTCCACGACGACTTGTACTTTGGCCAGGACCCGTCCCAAGTGAACGCGACGCTCGTCGCGCAGTTGCTCGCGCGGGCGACAACGAAGGGCGTGCTGACCACCAAGGTCGTGGCCCACTGGCGCCACGACCGCGAACGACAGTGCGCCAAGACGAACCCGCAGTACGACTTTGGACTCAAGCGCCAGGCCGGCGCGTACGCCGAGGCCGCCGTCTTTCTGCTCGCGATGGGCGACTACCACTCGGAGACCATTTCGGTGGCCCACGCCGAGTCGTTTCTGCTGCACGAACGCATCCCCGGCGACTTCGTGCGGTCCAACGTCGAGATCACGGGCACCCACGCGCTGTACGTGGCGGCCAAGATCAAGGCCATGTCGACATTCCCGTGGGCCATGGTCAGCGCCTTCCATCGGCTGGTGGGCAGCGTCGCCCGCCGCGCATGGGAACCCACCTTCCCGCTGAGCGTCGCCATCTAAATTCCTTTACAGCAGAGCTCTCTCTACGTACGAGTGTCGAGAATGCATTTGTTTGTATTCCGAGTTTGTATGGGAATTCTATCGCTGTGTTAGACGGCGCGCAGCAGTCGACTGCCGTTGCAAATGGCGGTCGTCGCGATGAAAAACTCGAACTCGGTCTGCGTTGCGTTGAGCCAGCGGTACGCCGCGAGTTCGGCGACTGTCACGCCGCCGAGATAGTACACGAGGACGCGGCGCGGGCCAGTGGTTGTCTGCGTGGTGGTGCCCGTGGCTCCCGGGAGGCTCGCCGTGCTGCTGACGCTGAAGAGACTGCCCATGTCGCTCGTCGGCTTGATCTTCATGCCCAGCGACGTCTGCACGAGCCGCACGCTCATGGGCGCGTACCCCGTGTACGGAAACATGAAGTGGATATCACTCGTCGTCGAGGACGAGGACGAGACGGGCAGCGTGTCGTCGTCGTCTTCGAGCACCCCACGCATGAGCGCGAGTTCTTTGCGGCGGCGCTGGTAGTCAAACTTGTTTTTCGTCGAGAGCAACTCGAGCTTGTCGAGCTGCACGAGCAGCGGCAAGAGGTGGTACCCGTACGAGTGGCACAGCTGCGTGCGGTACCAGAGCAGGCGGTCTTCTTTGAGCCCGCCCGAGACGAGCGACAGCAGACACAGCAGCTTGAGCACGTCGTAGACGTCGAGGAGTTTGGGTTCGTCCCGCAGTAGAATTTCTTCGAGCAGACGGTCCACGTCCTTCCCGGCAGACACCGAGCCCACGTGGATGCCTCGCTTGAGCGCGCCGCTGAGAATCGCCATCTCGGTCTCGACACACGTGCGCAGTCCGACGTGTTGGCTCTTCTGCTGGATCTGCTCGACCAGTGCGAGATGGTGGCCCAGTGCCTTTTTCTTCTTGACGAGGTGCGGCACATTTTGGAGCTGCTCGCGGATCTGCGCGATCGTCGAGGCCGTCTTGACGGTCGCGGTGCCGGCCACGAGCTGCTGCGTGAGCTCGCCGAGCCGGTGCGAGATGAGCGTGTTGATGTTGACGTCGCGGATCTCGTCAAAGAGCTCGTCCATGTGGTTGAGAAGGAGCTTGACGCGCTCGGTCTCGGACGTGAGCTCTTCGTCACCTGTCGCCGGCTTCTCAAAACTCACGACGCCGTGGTTCATGCCGATGAGTGCGTCCAGTAAACCCTCGTACGTCATGGGCGTGGGCAGCATGGAGAGCGGGTCCTCCATACGATCGATGAGGATCAGCCGCTCAAAGTGAGACCTCCCCGTGGCCGCTGGCGGCTGCAGCGTGTGGGCCATGTCCAGCATGCTTTTCACGCGGCTCGCAAACGGCCCATGGCACGTCACGTGGGCGATGCGAGAGCCGCCCTGGGCTTCCATCGCCAAGATGCTCTGCACGACGCGCGTGAGCGAGTGGTGCTGGCCATGGACATAGAGCTCGGCAAAGACGCGGTCGTGGCACAGCGTCGCGACGTTGCGGTCCACGGGCAGCAGACCGAGCGCGAGGTTGCGCTGCTGGACGACACCGGCGAGCCCCTGTCGTTCCATCTCGAGGGCGCACTCGGAGGTCGCAGCTGGCTGCCACAGCACGGCGCAATGGATCGAGGACGTGGTCGTGAGAAACGGCGAGAGCACGTGCGCGAGGAGCTGCACGTTGGCCTGCGACGGCGGCAGAATGAATGCGATCGTGTGGTCGGGCCAGCGTCCCGGTGCGACGCCATCGAGTCCGACCTGACGCCGCACGGCCAGCGCGTCCATCGAGAGCGTATTGACTGATACGAGTCGTGCGATGTGGAGATCGTCGTAGAGCTGGCGGCCGCCAGCGCCGAACGCGAGCACTTCGAGCACGACGTGGAGCGCGCTGTCCACGGCCGCCACGATGCGGTGAGATGAGGACGACGGCGAGCCGTTCTCCAGAGGAGACGTCGCGCGGTGGAACGAAGCGATGGCGTCGCGCCGCAGCGCGTCCAGCAGCGCCGTCGAAGAAGCGGAGGCCATGGATGCGATACTCTACAGTATTACTGTATTGCTGGAGGGAATGTTCATCGAGGAGCTCTTCGGATCTGCGACGTGAGCCATATGACGATGACCAGATCTGGCATGTCCTTATTTAGAGGTATTGGTGACATGCCAGATATCTCATAGTAGAGGTTCTAGGATTAGCCTTTTATAGAGGTAAAAGAACTACCTTGCGTCCATGAATTGTACCCCATGTGGGTGGGTTTTTCACGAGGAGGTCAAACTCTCATCACTCTGAAAAAAGCACAGGCAACATGAACGCCCCGAATCGTAGTGACTCGTACTTGCTGCCCGAGGGCGCGACCAAGGTCACGTACGAGCGAGACACCAAGATCCCGAACGCCGGCAAGTTCACGATCCTGCGCGAGGACCACACCATGGGCAACCTCATCCGCATGTGCGTTGCTCCGTTGCGTTGACTCTTCTTTCCCCCTTCACTGAATGACATGATCACTAGGCAGCTGCTGCGCGACAGCAACGTGACGTTCAGCGGCTACCGCCACCCGCACCCGCTCATCCACGACATCTTCATCCGCGTGCAGACCACGGACGCGTCGTCGCCCGTCGAGGCGCTCGCCAACTGCCTCGACGATCTCTCGACCGAGTTTGACGAGCTCGCGCAAAAGTTCCGCCGCATGACCGGAAGCTCCAAGGACCCGAGCGCCTTTAGCTAGTCGTCCCGCTCGACGTCCACACGGAACCACGGGTGCGTCGTTGTCAGGCACACAAATAAACTGTATTTCTTTCCATCAGTCTCCCTCGTGACGTTTTATAGATACTTGGGAATATAGAGGCCCTTGCGTGGCGTGGTCTCGCCCGCGTTCTCCGTCGATGGCTTCCACGCTGCTCCTTTCGGGGACTTTTTAGGTGTGGCACTTGTCGGAGACGCCACGGCCGCAGGGAGACTTTTTGCTGGTGGCGTGAGTGCACTCGCATGAGGGGTCTGCACCGGCGGAGGGCGCTGGTCCACGTTCGTCGCCGTCGCCGTCTCGTTGGCCACAGCTTCTCCGTGGTCCTCTTCCTCGTCCGTCTCGGAAAACACAGCCGCCAGCGCGTCGCTCTCATTTCCTTCATCCTCGCAAACAATCTTCTCGTGCATAAATGTGCGTGCGCCCTGCAACAGCACGCTCTCCGTGTGATGAGCATCTCCATCGTCGTTGTCACTATTGTGGTCCGCACGCCCAGTGGTCGTCGACTCGCCCGATGACTTTGCCTTGCCCTGCCGAGACGGTCGATTTTCTTCCGTCGCCACCGTCGTCGTGAGCAAGCCCGACGTCATCTCATCAGCGACCTCGACCATCTCTTCGTCCATGTCGCCCATGTCTCGCTTTGATCGGGATTTCGATTTCTTACCACACGGCGGCGTCGCATCCCTGCCCGTGTACTGCACTTGATTTTGCTGGATCATAATGTCATCCCGATCTCGCTGGTACGCGTCCTGGATGTCCTTGAGCACACCGCCTTCTTTCCAGCACAATAGATTGCGGATCCCGAAAAGCTCGCCCTGCTGGCGTCGATCACCCTGCACGCCTTCGAAGTACCGCGGCGCCTTGACGCCCTTGAGCGTCGTGTCGCTAAGCTGCTGCTTGTAGATCTGACGCACATAAATCATCTCCTCGATCGTGCCAAGCGTGATCAATCGATACACTTGCACGTCCTTGGTTTGTCCAATGCGATACGCGCGGTCTTGGGCCTGGCAATCGTGGGCCGGGTTCCAGCTAGGGTCGAAAATGACCACGTTCGTGGCTGTGGGCAAATTCAAGCCAAGCCCGCCGGCGCGAGTGCTGATGAGAAACACGCTGATCGTGCTGGCCGGATCATTAAACTGGTTCACGAGCTGCAGTCTTTCATCCACTTTGGTTTGCCCGTCGAGTCGCAGGTACGTCACGGCCTTGGAGATGAGAAAGAGTTGCAAAATGTCGAGCATGCGTGTGCTTCGACTGAAGAGTAGCGTCTTCTGACGCTTGCGCTTCCACAGCGCAAGCAGCTTTTCCAGCACGAGCATCTTGCCACACGTCTGCGTACCAATCGCTCGCATGTCTTGAAAGGACGAAACTTGCTGCACGCCACCGACCGCATCGACATCTTTCCCAAAAGCTGTGGCCGCAAAATCGGCTTGATATTTTTGCAGGTACGGCGGATCACGTGGATTCACCTTGAGCAACTCCATGTGATTTGATAGCTTGAGCAATTGCGCCATGCAAACCAGGCCCATGCAGTTTGGACAGGATTTGCACGCTTCGCCCTCCGGGTGGAATCGTTCCCACAGCAGCGCACGCCGACCGGTGCCAAGCGACTGTGGTGTGAGATAACAACACTCCTTCCTCTTCCTGCCGCTATCTCGACCGCAGTCGCAGAGCTCTTCTCCCTGTCGCAACAGTTCGAACTCGGGCATCTCAAGGATTCGCTTGTAGGCCGCGAGCTGGTATGGCGTGAGATCACAAAAGACGACTTGGTCCGATTTCTTGATCTCTTGGAAGCATGGGTTGATCTCCTTCTCACGACGCAGGTAGTACGGCACTAGCACTTGACGTAGCTTCTTTTCCTTCTTCCTGCTACGCTCCACCGCCTCAGGTACCGCCGACTTTTTCCGACCGTACTTGATATCGTCGCCATAGAAGGACCGAAACTCCTGCCACGAGCCCAGCACGCCGGGCGCGATCGTGTCGATGAGACAGTGCAGTTCCTTTTCATTATTCTGCATCAATGTACCGGTGAGACCCAGCTTTCGCGGGCACTTGATCGCCTTCACGGCCTGGGTCAATTGTGACTCGGGGTTCTTGAGGCAGTGCATTTCGTCAAACACTATAACCGCCCACGGCACGCGCTTGAGCTTGTCTAGAGTGATCTTGAGCACGTCGTAGCTGCAAATCACAATCTCGTAGTCGCCCTTCCCGGCCTGTTCGATGATTTGCTCTCGCTCCTCCGGCTTGCCAATGAGAATGACAGTTTGCACGCACATCCATACACGGAGTTCCGATTCCCAGTTGTGGAGCAGCGATGCCGGGACGACGATGAGGATCGGGTTGGCGTGGTTGCTTCCACTGAGACCCTTCACACTCCCATCTTCATTTCGCTCGCGTCGGTCCTTGCGCACTTGCTTCCACACTTGTTTGTCACGATCGTCGCCTTGCTTCTGGAGAATTGCCGAGAGCAGCGCGATCACTTGGATCGTCTTGCCCAGTCCCATCTCGTCGCCGAGAATCGCGCCAGCATGCTTAGCGTAGGCATTGTACAGGAATTGCGCGCCCTCTCGCTGGTAGTCGAACAGGTAGTTGTTAATGTTGGCGCAGATATCGATACTCGTGCCTTGGTCGAGGGGCGACTGCAGCGTGAGTGGGCCGAGATCCCCGTGCTTCGGTGGTGGCAGCATCGGCCAGCGATTCAACTCAACGAGCTCGCTGTCACTATCGTCGTCTCCATCACTTCCACCACGTCGCTTGGAAGCGGAGACAGTGGGTCGGCTTCGCTTGCGAGATGGTCCGCCAGCCAGAGATCGGCTACGATGCATTGTCGGCGCCATCGGCTTCTCCGGTTCGTCTGGAGAAGTCAACAGCTCCTGGTTGTCGTCTTCCTCCGAGTTAATTTCCTTCGCGTCCGATAGCCACCCATCGTCGCCCTTTCCATCTCCTTCGGTCGCTGTCAGTCGGGACGCGATAACGTGCCGTGGGCGATTCACTGGCGCCGGTTGCTGTGCGTCGTCCGTGTAAAACGTCTCCTTGTCGACCGTCGGGACTTCTCGTCGTCGGCGCATATATCGAAACCCATTCTGTTGGTGCTGCTTGTTGCGTGCACTGAATGGCGATACATATCTGGACCCACTTGCCGTCTTGGCCTCTTGCTCATCCTCATCCGACATGGCCTGGGACTTCCAGAAGGCCTCTTTCTTAGACAGCGGCGACGGGCGTTGAGTGGGACGCTCGCTTGCTCGTGCAGGAGACGGCGTCGAGTGGCGTCGATGGGGTTCTTTCTCCATTGTCGCTGAAGGGGTGACTGCGTTATCAACGGCCTGCCGCTCGGTCTCCCTACTGGGTAAGAGACCGTACTTGCGTGCAATCCGTTCGCTCTCTGACATTTGCTTGGGCTTCTTTCTCCAGGCACTGCCTTCACCACCAACTCCTTGGGTGGTGTCGTCTAACGCCAACTCACGCTTAATGGGGAGTGGCTTTGGCGGCGCCGACGGATTGATGGCCATTGTCTTGGGGAGAAACTGCATGAGCAGTGCACGCGCCGACACCACGGGCTTGCCCCCTTCTTGACGCTCCACAATGCCGCCACCGTCGGCGTTATTGGACTGGGAACTCTCGGCGCTCGTTGGACTCGGCGTCAGCGGGAACAACTCGTCACTGTAGCGCGGTTTCTTCTGTATGGCTTCGCGTTTCTCAGGAGCGAAGAGGGACTCCATGAGCTCTTCCTCGGGCTCCTCGGGGGTATTTGAGAGTGCAACTGCGGCAGCCGACGCCTCTCGGAAAGGCTTACGATTCAGTGGCGCCCACGAAGGGGTCACGCGCTCCTCTGGCTCGTCGCCGAGGCTCTCATCTTCACTACTTGACAGCAACTCCGCCATGATGTTGCCGTTCCTTTCACATCCTAAAAGTGGCGGCAAAGTGGTTTACTGTATATACTTGTTTAGAGCGCGGTCCTGTAGAATGACTCCTTGGTAGTCACGGCGGAAATGACAGGTTGTGGCAAGATGGACAATGGAGAATGCTGGTGATGGAAGAAAATACGCATACGCTACTCGATTCAGCCAAATTAAATCTACATAACCGCAACGCACTTCGACTTGTCCTTGTGCATTTTGAACCGTACAGCTTGCCAATGTTGACGAGAGTGATTGAGCGCTGCTTCCCGGAGCTTTATAAGGATGACCCAATCGTTGCTTTTGCGTGTCGACGGTTGCTTTCATTGCTGTTGACGGAACCGGTGGCTCTAAATTAGGTGAAGATCGGGTCCGGCGTCTGTGTGGGCAAGAGACCGAAGCGCTTCTTCGTGATAATGCGCTCCTTGGAGAACTTGTCGTCAGGCGAGAAGCGCGCCGGGTGCGCCGAGTGCGTGGGCTTGCCCGTCGGGTCCTCCTTCTACTCCATCGTAATACAGCATTACTACGGCTTGCTCTTCAGATCATCATGACATTGCAGTGCGTACCTTCAGCGTGTAGACGCGCTTGCCATCGCTGCCGGTGTAGTACATCAAGTGCATGGTGACGTTTGGTGTTGCTAGCTTTCTGGAGTCCAATCGACCAAGATGCAGCTCTCCAATCTCTAAATATATGAAACCACGCGTCTCTGATTTATCGACATTTTGACCTGGGAAAGTTCGTTGGCCCCGACTGATTGACCAAATCAGCCAATCATCACCACCTGCGTCCTCTACTATCTACGATGAAAAACCTTCGGCAGCACAATAAAACCTCGCTCTTCCTCGCCTCCGCCGCGCTCCTCTCTGCGTTTGTATCTGCGTTGGTTGGCTGTCGGAGGTTCCCTCCATTTTGGCGGTGTTTGCTGTTGGCTCTCTCCCCTCCCCTCCTCTTTTGCTTGCCTTGAGTCCTCCCGCCCGACCGCTCCCCTTTTGCCTCCCCCAAACAAACCCACCCAAGAACACTTGCAGACTCACTCAACCCATACGAAACATCCAACATGGTGCGTAGAGAAACCTTCCGTTGAATATGGACCACCCCACCTCCACCCTCTCGCCGCTATGCCCACAACCACGCGCCGTCGACGAGTACGGACGACCCACACGTACCCGCGCGATCTTTCTGCGTCGATTCGTGCTGCTCTCGTCTTCGTCAGAACCGTGGATCACGCGATACTGGCCTGACGGCACTAAGATCAACCCATCGGTCGTTCGCGTTGTTTCTCTCGGCATAACGGCCCTTCGATTGCCGATGTGCGTTTGGTCTCAATACAAAGTGAAGGCGGACGCGGCGGTCCGTCGTCGGCTCTGTTTTTTTGGCGCGAAAACGGCCAATACGGCGGGAGGCAAAGCGTGGTGGTAGGTGGAAAACTAAAGAAAACATGGACACTCACAGTGATGACTTGTGACCACGTTAGGCCAACGTTCCGGAGTTCAAGCTTATCCTCGTCGGCGACGGTGGCGTCGGTAAGACGACCTTCGTCAAGCGCCACTTGACGGGCGAGTTCGAGAAGAAGTACGTCGCGACGCTCGGTGTCGAAGTGCACCCGCTTGTGTTCCACACCAACTTCGGCCCGATCCGCTTCAACTGCTGGGACACGGCCGGCCAGGAAAAGTTTGGCGGTCTCCGTGACGGCTACTACATTCAGGGCCAGTGCGCGATCATCATGTTCGATGTGACCTCGCGTATCACGTACAAGAACGTGCCGAACTGGCACCGTGATCTGTTCCGTGTCTGCGAGAACATCCCGATCGTGCTCTGCGGCAACAAGGTCGAGGTCAAGGACCGTAAGGTCAAGGCCAAGCAGATCACGTTCCACCGCAAGAAGAACCTGCAGTACTTCGACATCTCGGCCAAGTCGAACTACCAGTTCGAGAAGCCGTTCTTGTGGCTCGCCCGCAAGCTCGTTGGGTACGACTTTTATGCTACTCTCAGATATCTCACGAGTGGTGACTAACCGTGTGATGGTCTTCTATAGCGACAACAACTTGACGTTCGTGGAGGCGCCGGCTCTTGCGCCGCCCGAGGTGCAGATCACGGCCGAGCAGATCGCTCAGCTTGAGGCCGAAAACGCGGCCGCCGCCGCCGCGGTGCCGCTCCCTGATGAAGATGAAGACCTCTAAATTACTGTGCCAGTCCATTGCCGCCGTCGGCCCGTGACCAAGCTTCTTTTCCCTTCCCTTCCACGCTCGGCAGGTCCAACGTGCGGCAGTCGTGTCTGCATGCGTCCATTGCTCCACAGTTCCGCATCAAGTGATAGAAGATGAGACTCTCGCCAATGTGCGGAAGACTCGCCAAACGCGGATGCTGTGGGACGACTGGAAAATGAAACATGCAGATGCATTTGCTTTACGCGATTGGGTCTGGTCTTGTGTGTGGCGTGGGCTCAGCTAGTGGCGGCTTTGCGACACGGCGCTCTTTTGGACGACCCAGACTCTCCTGCATTTTACTATGGCTTTTTACACAAGAAAATCACCTCCCGCTTTTGCATCCACATCGTTCATCCATCCGACCATTGCATCTCGTGTTGCTCCTGTTGCAGCGTTGCAGGGCTCGTCAGACAAGACAGAATATGATATTTCTCCACGCATATCGCTTCTCACAAAATCCTATCCTGTCAAAATTTATGTTTGTACTACTACCTTCTCCTATTCAGTGCCGCCATCTGGCTCAAAGTACTGGTGGGTGCACTCCAGAAACGTATAGGCCCCTTGAGCTGTGCCAAAGCACCTCCCCACGTGCCATTGTGATAGATCCCGATGACCGACATGAAGGCCGACATCGCCCACGAGCCAGACGACGACACGAACTGCCACCGCATCCAGTTTCAGCTCCAAGAGACGCCGCGTGGGAGCGAGCTGGACGTGTCGCGCGACGGCAGCCGCCGTCGTCCCGCCGAGCCGACCACGCAGGATCCAGCGACCACCACGAGCAGCCGGCGCCACACGTCGGCGCGCTCGCGGCGACGCACGACGACAACCGTGCGGCCCATCCTCACGAGCTTTATCCTGGCCATGCCCTGGGCTGCGTACTCAGTCTTGAGTACGTTAGGAAGAGACCAGTAGGGTGTGCTATCTGCTAACTGTGCTTGCGATTGTAGATACCGTGTTTGAAGACATTCGCGTGCCGTATATGACGTCCATGGGCATGGGCGAGTTCGTGCCGCGCTTTATGCCGTCACTGGTCGCGTTGTTTTTGGGCCCGATTCTGGGCGCCGCATCCGACCGGTCGTTGTCCAAGTGGGGTCGTCGTAACGTCTTCCTGGTCTCTGGGTCGGTCGTCCTCGCGATCTCGGGCGTGCTCTTCAGCTCGGCACAGACACTGTTTGCTGACTACAGCAGCTTCATCAACTTGCTCTTCGTGATCCTCGCCGTTGGACTCGTGCTACTTAATGTAAGCGCTCCTTTATTGAAGATTGAAGGAACTGGAATCCTGACTCTCTTTTCGGTTTACTCCTTTCCAGATCAGTCTGCGGGCTCGCCTCATGGATGAAGTGCCCATCCAGTACCAAGTCCACGCTCAGGCAGCGCTAGCCTTTTGGGCGGGTGTCGGTGCCGTGCTCGGCAATCTATTGTTTCGCAACACGACGGTCGTTGTGTATGCGACCGACATTAGCGGCACGGATTTTCTCATCTCGTTCAGCGCTGCCATGGGCGGCATCATTGTCACGACAGCAGTGTGCATTTGGCTGCGTCCAGAGCACCCGCAGGACCGCCCGTCGTTCCACCCGCCGCTCGACCGACTCGTGCAAGAGGTGCAGGACCAGATCGTGTACGCACCAAGGATTTTCCGCGTGCTGTGTCTTGTCTACTTCGTACAGTTCTCGGCATGGAACTCGTTTCGAGACGAGGTATACACGTGGTGGGCCAGGAACGTATACCTCGGCTGCAAGGACGGACCAGGTATTGTGCCATACAATTGAGTGGGGTATGAGGATCGATTCCGATAGACTGACGTTTGAATCAATTCTGTTGCAGGATGCGGACTGGAGGAGCAGGCAAAGTACAGGGATGGTCTTAATACAGCAAACCGAGCCCTCATGTGTCAGGTACGATATGTTTGCGGTACGATGAACTCTGTTGGGGTCTGACACGTGAGATATTGCAGAGTGGTCTTCAGCTCATCATTTGCCTGCTCATCCTGTGGGTTATTCCACTGAACATTGGCTACCGACTCAAGCGACTTGCTGTCGGCGGTCTTACGCTCGGAGGTGTGGGGATGCGGTCTTTTTCTGTGCCCCTGACCAATGCACTAACCGACGTGTATGTTGTGTCTATAGCTGCCGCTCTTATTGCTGCCGTCGCTGTGGGGAGCACGTGGATCCCAGCAACGTTTGTTTCGTTCATTGCCATCGGCTTCTATCCCATTGTGGTGTCTATCTTCCCGTACTCGGTCGTTGGCATCATGGGCAAAGAGATCCAGGAATCGGCCCACGGCTTCAACAACAACGGGCTCTACATTGGCGTGCTCACGTCCTTCACCGCTGTCTCGCAGCTTTTTGTGCAAATCTACGGCACAGAAAGAATGGCACCGCTGGGCACAGGCAACGTCATGATGCTGCCCTGTATTCTCTTTGTCGCCGGCATTCTCTCTACCGTGGTCTTCACATTCACTCGATCTCGTAGTTAGGCGGAGCATCCACAATTTCATGTACCCATTTGACTGCCTTCTTTGGTATCTTCTATTCCTGGGATCTCAGTCCTCAGATTGCGAGTGCACACCAATGAGCTGGATGCTTGATCCCCAGACAAACAACAGTATGGAGGAGAGGCGCCAGTGATTGCAGGGCGGCATGGCCGCTGGTGCACAAATGCCATCGATCTTGTCGTCGACGACGCCGCCCCTGCTTCCCCATCAGCTTGTGGCGCGCGATCGACGCAGTTCGTACATCAAGCGTGTTGACACCCTTGCTGGACCTGGCGCCTATGTGATCCCATCGACTTTCAAGACCACTGAGATGAATGCGCACATCCGAGAGGTCCACAAACAACAGTACGGGAGGGAGTTTGCCAGGTCCGTTTATTATGCATGAATGCTATGATGCTCTGCAGTAAGACTAACGCCCAAGTCATACGTCCTCTGCATGGTGATCAATGGGCATCGAGTGCAGGCAGCAGCGACGTGCTATGATCGTAAGTGAGAGTGCTGCGACCGAAGAGCCAAGCGACTCGAAGGTTGAGGCCGAGTTCAGCGGGGAAGATCAGCGAGACCGATACCTCGCGCGACGAGAGCGGCTGCGTGAACTACTGGAAAAACTGGTACCTGATCTTGCCGCCCAGTACGCTTTCAAGTGCTAATCACTCGGTGTGCGGTAGGATGAAAGGCAGGATCATTCTGACAACGATGAGATAGCAGCCTCCCCTACTCAAGTAGTTCCGCTGACGAGCGAGTCGCTCCCGCAGTCTCCAAGCCTGAGCTGCACGAGCAACTTCGAAGTTTTTGTCGAAGGCTACGGCCAGCACCAGCAATACCAGCAGAAAAGGCACAGCAGAGTCGGGAGCTGCACGCGCACAATGTCCGTTCAGTCGCCGACGTCGCCGACTTCGGGCGATTTTGCCTCGCTGGGTTTCCGCGTGGAGTCCCCACACCAGCGTCACTGCTCCAGCGCCACTACCGTACAGTCTTTTTCACACCGGTGACGTATGCGATACCTTCGTTCTAACTTCCTCCACTTTCCACAGAAACAAGGCGCGTCACCAGCGACGTCACCAGATATGGCGCCGCTGACCTACCGTCAGTATCTGTCGATGACGAGCTACCGCAAACGCCACCAGCGGCGGTCCAAGGACCACAGTACCAGAGGTTCAACCGCACGACTGCCATCGCATCATCACCCTACCCACTGATGCAAACGAAGGGAAACCCAGCGGCAGGGAGGATGGACAGGCGAGTGAGGGCAAAAGGGGTCGACTGTCTCCCGTCGACGTCACCGCCTTGGCCCCGTCGCAAATCTTGCGCTTGTAAAATCGAAGGATCTCTTGTGTGGCGTGGACCAATGAAGGTGGCAGTGGCCACCTGTTTTGTCCGTCTCCCTTCCTTCGCATGGTGGCTTCGCTCGTGAGTGGGCTGCGTCATTCATCTGCCGACGCACCCGCCTACGTCATTCGAGTTTCTGCTTGGGAGCGTTTCGGTTTCTGCTTGGGGAATGAAGACCCTAACCACTTTTCTAAATCACTACTATTTCAGTAGAGAAGCAGCGTATTCAGAGTTTTTAACCTTGTATATACCTTTTTAGGATATACTTATATGCTGACGCCGTCGCATCACGTGTGATGTCATAGAAGTGCTTGGGCATGACGCCCTCTCCTCAACACAAGCCCCCGATGAAGCGTGGTCATCGGCCGGATGACCCTCGCATCTCAAGGTTTTTAACGCCACCACTTCCGAGGTTTTATACTCCACGCCCCAAGAGGTTGAATAGACCAACACTCTGGATGGCAACGTGAAGCCTCGGATTCCGCCCGCCGTGAACCACCACGGGTTTCGCTTCACAGGTCATTTCGGAATCGGCGCCGCCCCCCACAGCGACCACCCTCCACTTCCCAGTCTCTCCCTCTATAACGCACTATGTCGGCGAAGGCGATCCGCGAGTTCGACGGCAAGCGCATCCTCTCGACGGCTCTGCCGGCGTTCCACCTCAACACACGCTTTGCGCAGGTGAGCGCCAAGCGCGGCCCGGTCGCCGACGGCCGCGAGGCGTTTTTCGCGGCCATTGAGGCCGAGAACCCGTGGCTCACTACGCTCGGCGAAAGCGAGCGCCTCGTGGTCAAGCCCGACCAGCTCATCAAGCGCCGCGGCAAGGCCAACCTGCTGCTGCTCAACGCCACGTGGGCGCAAGTGCAGGACTGGGTCTGGGAGCGACTGAACCAAAAGATTCGCGTCGAAACGGTCGAAGGCGTGCTCACGCACTTCATTGTTGAGCCGTTTCTCAAGCACACGGGCGCCGACGAGCACTATGTGTGCATCGTCTCGAACCGCACGGGCGACGAGATCCTCTTCCACCACGCCGGTGGCGTCGACGTTGGCGACGTGGACCAGAAGGCCACGCGCCTCCAGGTCCCGATCGAGCACGAGCTCACTGAGGCAGAAGTGACCACGGCACTGCTGTCGTCGGTCGAGGAAGAAGCGCGCAAGCCGATCCTCGCCAAGTTTCTCGTCGCGATGCTCAACAAGTTCCGCGAGCTCCACTTTGTGTACATGGAGATCAACCCGATCGTGCTGGTCGGCGACCAGATCTCGGTGCTCGACATGGCCGCCAAGGTCGACGAGACGGCGACGTTTCTTGTCGGTGAAAAGTGGGGCGAACTCGAGTTCCCGCCGGCGTTTGGCCGCGCCAAGTTCCCCGAGGAAGAATTCATCGCTGACCTCGACTCGAAGACTGGCGCCTCGCTCAAGCTCACGATCCTCAACCACTCGGGCCGCATCTGGACCATGGTCGCCGGTGGCGGTGCCTCGGTCGTGTACGCTGATACTATTGCCGATCTTGGCTTTGGCCATGAACTCGCCAACTACGGCGAGTACTCGGGCGCCCCCAGCGAGGCCCACACGTACCAGTACGCCAAGACGATTCTAGAGCTCATGACGCGTAACTTTGACGAGCGCGGCAAGGTGCTGATTATTGGCGGTGGTATCGCCAACTTTACGGACGTGGCCATGACGTTCAAGGGCATCATCCGTGCGATCAAGGAGTATCAGCAAAAGCTGAAGGAGAACAAGGTCCACGTTTGGGTGCGTCGTGGTGGACCCAACTGCCAGGAGGGCCTCGCGCAGATGCGCGATGTCGGCGAGAGCACGGGTGTGCCCATTGAAGTGTTTGGTCCGGAAACCCACATCACGGCCGTCGTGCCGATGGCGCTTGGTCTGGTCACGGCGCCCGAGCACCATGAGCCCGTCCACCAGACCGGCACGTCGGCTACGGCGTCGGCGGCCGCTGTGGCCAATGCCCGCAAGGTGGGCGAGAACTCGTCGGATGAAGAAAACGACGACGTGACCACCGAGTCCAAGGTCGAGGCACCGGTGCTCCCCGAAGTTGTTGCACCCAAGCCCATTATCCAGGATGAAGGTATCGTGCGCATGAACTCGGGCACGCGGTGCATCGTGTACGGCTTGCAGCAGCGTGCCGTCCAAGGCATGCTCGACTTTGATTACCTGTGCAAGCGTGATACGCCAAGTGTCGCGGCCATGATCTTCCCGTTCGCGCCAAACCACTACCTCAAGTTCTACTGGGGCACGACTGAGCGCTTGATCCCGGTTTACCAGGACCTGAAGGACGCCGTCAAGAAGTTCCCGGACGTGAGTCTGATGGTCAACTTTTCGTCGTTCCGCTCAGTCTTTTCGTCGACCATGGAGGCGCTCGAGCACAGCGCGACCATCAAGACCCACGCGATTATCGCCGAAGGTGTTCCGGAGGCGCAGACGCGGTTGATCATCAAGAAGGCGGCTGAGAAGGGTGTGGGCCTTATTGGCCCAGCGACAGTCGGTGGCATCAAGCCTGGGTGCCTGCGGATTGGCAACACGGGAGGTATGTTGGACAACATTGTCCAGTCGAAGCTCTACCGTCCCGGGTCGGTCGCGTACGTGTCCAAGTCCGGTGGTATGTCGAACGAACTCAACAACATCATCTCGCAGACCACTGATGGCGTCTACGAAGGCGTTGCGATTGGCGGTGACAAGTACCCTGGCTCGACGTTTATCCAGCACTTGCTGCGGTACGAGGCCAACCCCGAGATCAAGATGATGGTGCTGCTCGGTGAGGTTGGTGGCACGGACGAGTTTGAAGTATGCCGTGCGATTCAGTCGGGTAAGATCACCAAGCCCGTGGTCGCGTGGTGCATCGGCACGTGTGCCAAGATCTTCCCCTTCGAGGTGCAGTTCGGCCACGCCGGTGCGTGTGCCACAGGCGAGTCGGAGACGGCGTCAGCCAAGAACGCCGCGCTTGGAAAGGCTGGCGCGATCGTGCCCAACAACTTCGACGAGTTTGGCAAGTCGATCCGCGAGACTTACCAGCGTTTGGTCAAGGAAGGCACGATTGTGCCGCGTCCCGAAGTGCCCGTGCCCAAGGTGCCGATGGATTACGCTTGGGCCAAGAACCTTGGTCTCATCCGTAAGCCGGCCAACTTCATCTCGTCGATCACGGACGACCGTGGTGAGGAACTCACGTACGCTGGTCTGCCAATCTCCAAGGTGTTTGAAGAAGACCTCGGCATTGGTGGTGTGCTCGGTCTACTGTGGTTCAAGCGTCGTCTCCCTGCGTACGCGAGCAAGTTTATCGAGATGGTGCTCATGGTCACGGCCGACCACGGACCGGCCGTGTCGGGTGCCCACAACACGATCGTCACGGCGCGTGCCGGCAAGGATCTTATCTCGTCGCTGGTCTCGGGTCTGCTCACGATTGGCCCCCGCTTTGGCGGTGCGTTGGACAGGGCCGCCGAGATGTTCACGCAGGCGTACGACTCCGGTGTGTCGGCCACTGACTTCGTCAACAACATGAAGAACAAGGGCGAGCTCATCATGGGCATTGGCCACCGTATCAAGTCAGTGTCGAACCCGGACAAGCGTGTCACGATCATTCGTCAGTTTGCGATCGAGCACTTCCCGCGCACGGACGTGCTCGAGTTCGCGCTCGAGGTCGAAAAGGTCACCACGAAGAAACGCAGCAACTTGATTCTGAACGTTGACGGCTGCATCGCCGTGTGCTTTGTGGATCTGCTGCGCAACTGCGGTGCGTTCACGCAAGAGGAAGCCGACGAGCAGATCGAGAACGGCTGCCTCAACGGCCTCTTCGTGCTGGGCCGCAGCATTGGCTTTATCGGCCACTTTTTGGACCAGAAGCGACTCAAGCAGCCGCTGTACCGCCACCCGTGGGACGACATTTCGTACCTCAACGAGGACCTGTAAGGGAGGAAGAAGAGCATTTGCATTGTGCATGCGGCGGCCACACGACGACGCTCTCTTCAACTGCTGATCGAATAGTAGATTTCCATACATGAACCGTAAATACAAAGCCCCTTCCACCCCTTCCTTTCTTTTTCTCATCCTGCCAGTGCCGGTTGAACAAACTGGGACTCGGGCACGGCACCGTCGAGCGGCAGTCTCAGGATCGCCTTGCGGATGCGCGCGCGGTGGGCAAACTTGGAGATGCCGATCTCGCTCATGGCCTGTTCAACGTCGTTCTCGTCGAGCTGCGCTAAGTCGCCCAGCGTGAGGAAGCCCTGCTGCTCGAAGCTGCGTGCGTACGCGACAAACTCGCTGGCACGAGACGCGTCAATACCCTCGAGCCACGCGCGCAGTTCACGACCTTCTTCACTGGAAGCCTCGGGCTCTTCGCTGTCCGTCTTTTCCGAGATGGACACGGTCGACGTCGGCGATGGCACGCGCAGCGCCAGCAGCTCGTCGACACTCAGGCGATGCAGGTCGTCGGCCCTGCCCGGGTCCGACGAGCGGTAGAGCTGGTGGCCGTCCAGCTTGGTGCGGAGAATGTCGTGGAGCGCTTGGTCCGTGTCGGACCATAGCGAGTCGCCCTTTGCCAGCGTCGCGTCCGCCGATGCCGCTTTCTCACGGTGCCGTGGCGGCGGCACGGACATCCACGTCTGGTCCGGAGCCGACTCCCTCTTTTGCATCGCCTTCTACACAGCCGGCAGTCAGCAATGGGTCAGGAAGTACCCTTATCATGCCAGAGAATACAGAGAAGAAACGCACATGGTGGTTGTAGGTCGCTTCGAGTTCCTGCGCAAAGCTCATTGGTCGTGTGCGGGTCGGCAGGTCCACTTTTTGCACGCGGCGCCGCAGTTCGAGCATGGCATCTTCATCTGGGAAGCTGCCAAAGCCGTCATCCTCGGTCGTGTGGCACGAAAGCAGCGAGCGCTGGTGCTCCTCATCAAACTGCGGACGCCCTCGGACTTTGGAGAAGCACTGCATCACGGCCAGGGAGGTCCACGAAGCGAACGTGTTGACGGCCTCGACGGCCAGGTCCTTGGCGCTGCTGAGACCATCACTGAGACCGCCGCCGCAAGCCACACCGTCCGCTCGCATCGCCGTAAACTTGGTGTCGTTCATTGGACAGGAGACAGCAGAGACTTTTCGACCTTTGGCGCTTCACACGCAATGGGAGACTTGAGAGACCGCACCCTTTCACCACTGCAGAATGTATCTTTCCAGGGTTTTTTCGAATTTTCGTGTCCGTTAGGAACCAAACCAGAACATATAACTTCGTAATTTACGGACAAGAATGAATGTTTCCGCACGATCACCTTCGTGCAACCTGCTATCTCATTTGGCGCCAATTCTGGCACAAGCAGAATGACGACGCTGGACCCTCGCGCACCGCCGTCGCTCCGGAGGCTCCACACGCTCTTCGCGTCGCTCGAGTTCTCGCTCAGCTCACTGGCGTTGTACCAGCGCTCCCCCGAGTGGGATGCCGTCAAGCGCGCCGTCGAGAGCTCCTCGCAAATGTGCGTTTTCATATCCGTAGCTCCTCGTGCTCTCCATCCGCGTCTCACATTTGTGATTACAACAGCACGCTGAATAAGGAAGACCTACAGCAGATCATGTGGCTCTTACCCACTGCGTATACTGTGACATGGTCACGCCGCCCACCTTCTCGGAAGCGCACACGCGCCGCTGGTACGACCGATGCCGACGACCGCGACCCCGAGGAGCCGGTGCTGCTGCTGCGCCGCCAGCGACTACTACCCACGACCACGGACGGCGACACTGCAGCGCCGCCAACTTCCGAGTCGCTCTCGGAGCGTATCAAGTTTTGCACCAAACGCCTGAACGAATTCCTGGCGGAACAGCTCGCCACCCTTCCGTCCGACGCGGAGGTAGACACCATGGAGATTGGCAAAGTGAGTCTCCCGGAACAGGAGGCGGCCTCTGCCCACCAGCACAACCACGCACGCCTCGAGGAGATCTCCAAGAAGAGCTCGCTCGCTGTGACCAGCAGCGAACTGGAAGCCGCACTCGCGGCGCCCGTGCCCAAAGACCTCGAGACGCTGCCCAAGTGGCTCATTGACCGCGTGCGACGCCAGGAGCAGCACACGAAGAAGGCGTCGCAACGCACGGACGCTTCCCAGCGGCGCCGGCTCTACACGACGCTGCCGCAGCTGAGCGACCAGATCCAGTCGCTCGTGCTCGTGCAGCGCAAGCACGTCTTTCCTTTAAGCGAGATGACTCGTCAGTTGCTGGTCAAGGCGCCGATCCGCGACCAGATCGACGAGCAGCTCCATATATTGGAGACCATGGTGCCGTTCTGGATCACCGTCTTTTTCAGCGACGGCAAGCAGTACGTCAAGGTGAGCAAGAGCCACAAGTACAACGCCGTCAAGAGCGCACTGCGCAAGGCGCTCGGGACCATGGTTGGATGAAGAGAGAGGTGACGCGGAGGCCGTCACGCGAGCGGATCCGGGGAGATGAGACTGGGGAAGGCTATATAGATGCACAGGCAAGATCAGAAGAGATTGGGCGATTAAGAGACACTCGGCAACTAAGTTTAATCCAAGCGAGATTCGCAGCCGTGGCCTTTCGGCGCCGTGGCAGACCCAATGTCCACGTGGCAGGATTCACATATTCTCAGATGCCGTTTCACGAGTCGTTCTGAGTGCGGGCGGTTGCAGGGACGATTGGATCGCTCAGGCGGCTGCGTCACGTTCCCTGACAGTTCCTCGCTTTACGTGACATGATCGACCTGATCTGGCCGACTTGCAGATGGCTACAGTTTCTCTCCTTCGATGCCTTTCTTGTGGCCAGCTTTTGGCCGTCATACCACCCACTCTATCCTCCTGAACGCATGGCAAGACTGGTGTGACAAGCACGATCCTCTCTCTCTGTCTGCTTGATTTAGTTGAGCCTCGAGGCCAGTAACGGATCCACTTATGTGAGGTCGTGGGGGGCCACTCTGCCACGTCACATGATCGCAGGGGATATCTTTGGACTCGCCAAAAACAAACCCCGCCATCGCAAACAGCCCCCAACAACGGCTGCGTTTCATTCCCTTCCAGCGTGAGCAGAGCGATGGGAAACTCTTCGTGCCGCGACCTCACGGTGGTTATTGCGTTGGCAAGGGAGGGGCCGAGAAACTGCGACCAAGCAGAACGCCTCGCGGCAGTGGGGCCTTGAGCCTGGGGCTCTTCCCCGCTCGCCCACCCACTCACTCGGCAACCTGCAGACGAGCACTCACACACCCCATCCTCCACTTCTTCTTCTCCGGCCATGCGGATCGCATCGATTGTAGCGGTACTTGCGACCACAGCGGTGCTTGCGCTCGGCTCTGTCAGCGCCCAGTCCCCAGACGATCTCTCGGCGGTCGCGAAGCGCTCTGCGACTGACGGCTCTTCGTCGAGCTGGGGATCCGACTCGGCGGAATCGGATTCCTCCACAAATGAAGACACGGATTCCTCCACAAATGAAGACGCGGATTCCTCCACGAATGGGGACTCGTCTGCTAGTGATGACGAGACACCGACACCCACGCCCACGCCCACGCCCACGTCCGCCACGCCAGTCGTGCGGCAAGTGCGCCTCCGCGTCAGGGTCGCACCGCTGCCGCGCGCGCTCGAATCGCTCTGTGGCGCCAGCGACGACGAGATGAGCGTCGAGGGCGTCGAAGGCATCTTTTGTGTCAAGAAGAAGGTGGGCTGCAGCGGTGAGAACGCGTGGGGCAAGTGCCCGGGGCGCCAGACGGGCCTCCCGCACGGCTCGTACTGCGGCCGCGTGGCGTCCGGTGTGTTTGGCTGCAAGCCGGGCATGCCCTATGGCGAAGTGCCCGACTGGGACGACGTCACCGACAAGGTCGACAACCATGGCGATAAGGATGACGACGATCATGGTGGTGACAAGGCTGGCGACAAACCCGTTGACAAGGGTGGTGACAACACCGACGACCACGGTGATGACCACGGCGATGACCATGGCGATGCTGGTGGTGACAAGGGTGGTGGCAACACCGACGACCACGGCGATGACCACGGTGATACCAACGGCGGAGCCAAGGGTGGTGATAATGGTGGTGACAACGGTGATGGCAAGGGTGGCGACGATGGTGGTGACAAGAGTGATGCCAATGGTGGAGACCACGGTGGTGACAAGGGCAACGACAACGTTGACGACCTTGACGGCAGCCACGCTAGCAGCAGCGATGGTTCTCCCAGCTCGAGCAGTGGCGATTGGAGCTCGAGTGGATCCGGAAGCGCATGAAACGTTTCGAGCGTCTAGACAGTTCTCTCTCCTCTTTATAATACTGCATTTCCATGCATTATATTCACGTGATGACATCCATGTACTTGGTTGCTTGCGATTCGAGTTCTTGAAAAGTCTTCCTACCCAAACGACGCTCACATCAGCACCAGAGAGTACTCGGACACGACTGGCCCCAGAGCGCTTGAGTGATTTCGATCGGGATATTGGGATTATAATTGTATTCAGAACCAATTAAAATCAGAACTAGAATTGTATTTTCACACGACACATCCGTGCACGTTTTCAGTCACAAGTTCGCAGCGCGATGCGACGAGCAGCCCTGGCTGCATGCCCGGGCAGTTGCCCACGACCGCACCAGAGCACACGGGTTTTCTCGCGCAGAACGTTCCACGGCCCTCAACGCTCACGGCGTCGCTGCCGAACGGGTACGCGACGCCACACTCGTTTCCGGCGTGTCCATGCTCGACCGACGAAGCATTCCAGCGCGTGTGCGCTGGCGCTGGAGGGTTATCCCGTCTGAGTGTATCTGGTAAAGACTTGGCGATGCGAGCTGGCGCGAGGGGGTCAAGGATGGTCGCTGGAGACGCTCGATTCGCGGGCGTGAAGATGGGGATTTCGTCGGCTGGATTGGACGCCGCATCGACGCCCAGCGCTATCATGCCAAGACAGAGCGGAACTACCACGACCCGCATTTCCTTCTGACACGCCGTCCTCTTGCCGGTGATGCTCGGGTCAAATGGTTGAGCGCTGGCCCCCGTTGACGAAAACAGATCAGACTCTCCCCACCGTCCCAAAGGAGAGGGCTGGCGTCGTCGCATGCCACTCATCCGCCCTGTGTTGGGTCCTCTAGGAGCACGCGCGAACGCGGCCCCCACCGTCGGCCTTGCCACCATTTACTACTTTGTCCACGCGCTATCTTTACGGTGTGGATTGTCGCGTGGGAGATTTCGCCTTGCCCACAAAGTTCATTCGACATTCTGGATCTTTTATGTGCAAGTGGCTATTGATATTCTCGCATGTGCTCGAAATGAATCCGAGAGTTTCATCCCCTCCCTTTCCATGGACGTCATGCGGCAGTCCACGGACCGCGACGAAGACCGCGTCGTGCTCCACACGAAGGCGGCTCTAGACGATGGCTTCACCGCGCTCAAGAACGCGCTGCGCCCCAAGCGCCCGCGTCCAGTTGCGCTCAGGCCGCTCGACTCGCCACAGCACGCGCATCGCAACGACCATGGCACCATGGACTACACTGAAGAGACGCAACCGTCTCCACCTCAGCGAATTGGGTCCCATGCGTGCTCGCTCTCCCCGCTCCCGCCTCTCGTCGCCAATATCCTCGAGCGGAAGCGGCTCTTTCTTAATCCACGTGGTGAGCCCGTCGTCGGCGTTGAAGAGCTCCTACAGCTGCACGAGCCGCCTAGCCCACTGAGACTTCGCGCGTCGCCGCTGCAGCTCATCGCCATCCCGCGCAAGGTGTTCGACGAGGACGAAGTCGCGCTCATGCCGTGCCACTCGCTCCACTCCCGCCTCGTGCCGTCGCTCGCCGTGGAGAAGTGGAAAGAGCCGATCCGCGACCGCGACAAGCATTGGCGAGAGGAGGAGCTCACCATGATTCTTGCGACATGCGGCAGCGCCGGAAGGGATCCGCTCGCGGGGACCAAGATGACCCGAGGCCCCGGGAGTACACACAAGGGAACGTGGCGCAAGCTCGACGCGCAGCGGCTTCAGATTAAACCTGCCACATCGACAGGAATCGAGGCTTTGTCCACAAGTCCTCGTGGAAGTTCCCAGCCAAAGGGCGACGTGCTGCTGCGTGTGCAGGGAGCCATGATCTCCAAGACGTACTGTGTGATTACGATCTACGGCGTCGGCATCTACGGACGCTTGTACAGCGAAGGCCTCGTCGACCGCGACGGGCAGAGTCGATTTCTACGCATCCACGCGTACGATCCGCGTGGGTCCACGACATCGTCGCTCAAGGTCTCACTTGCGGATCTCGCGTGGCTCTTTGAGGCCGATCCGGAGCTGCTCGCCGCCGGGCGCAAGCAGACCGTGCTCCGCAGGGTCGTCTCGCTTCTCTACTTTCAATACCCGGACGAAGAAGCCCTGACAGAAGAGGAGACACCAACACCGAGGTTGGCAGCCTGGGAATCCAAGCGTCCACCGGTTCTCTGTATCTCTCCTGAGGAAAAGCTCAACGAGGCTGCGCGCAGACGTCGCGAGCGGGACGAACGGCTTCGCCTTGAAGAAGAAGAGCGGCTCCGTCTGCTCGCGCTGCTCCACCAATTGCCGCGGCGCGCTCGCCATCGTATCGTCGTGCAGCTCCAGCGTGTGAGCGGCCACGAGTTTCTTGTCTCCATCTACCAGTTTCCGTCCCAGGTGCGAAACTTCTTGATCGTGGCGTATCACCCACGCACGTCCCGCACGCTCACGCTTGCTGTCGGTGTGCAAGAGGCCGCCACGCTGAGTCGCGTCTTCTCCCCGCCACACAAGTGGACCGGCGAACAGAAGATGGACATCGCACGGGCGCTTGTGCCGAGGCTCTGCTTGCGGGGCTGCAAATCGCTAGTCTTAACAGGGAATGGTTCCGGAGATGAGGAACTGTGCCGCGTCGCACTGGCGATCAAGGAGGACCGGGTGGGCGTGCCCTGTGAGTGGCTCGCACTCCTGGCACCGCCGAATGGGGACGCCCGCAAGAACGAGATCATCACCAAGTTTCAAAAGGATGCACAGCAGGAACTGCGGCTCACGCTCGAGCAGCAGCTCGAGACCGTCGAGCGTGGGGCCACGACCAAGGCTGAACAGCTACAAACGGACATTGCGCATGCAGAGACCGCACTCATCACGCTGCAGCAAAGAGACGCCCAACTGAAAGAGTCGATCGAGGAGCTCAACAGCGGCAAGGGACTCGTGGCGCACGATGAAGCGAGCAAGCAGCAGCACCATGAGCAGCGGCGCGGCTTCAAGGCGGCTCGCAAGACGATCAGCGATGAGAGCAAGGCACTGCTGGTGCGCGTGGCGGCGTGGAAGCGCGAGATGGAGCTCACGCGAGAGCACGCGCTCGTGGCGAAGGAAAAGGCCCAGCTCAAGCACGCCAAGGCCGTCGAACTGCTCACCCAAAGGGCCGTCACAGCGACTCTGCCGCTGTGGTTCGATCCGCTAACCGACCGCAAGCCGCCGTTGAGGCTTTCGCAAAAGGGAGGCAACCGCCAGCGGACACGACTCCACCGAGCGGAGATCCGAGACGACTGTCTCAGCCTCGCGAGCGGCGCCTGCGTGCTCAGTGGGCAGCGCTACCGGTTCTCCGTCTTTGCGGAACTGCCGTGTCCTACTGAAGAGGACGAGATGCCTCAGCAGACGACGGTCATCGAGTGGTTCCAGGTTTCGTTCTACGATGCTGTGGCGAGCCGCTCGCTGTCGCTGCGGCTCCTGCGGCTCGAGTGGCTGGCGCTGACCAAGTCGCAGCACGACGCGCAGCTCGCGACCGCGGCACTGGGCGTGCCGACGTCACCCGCCGTGGCACAAGTCGCAGCTCTTGACGCCCAGTACGAAGTCTCGTGTCGCAGTCTCCACCAGCTCAAGCCGCTGCGAAAGAACGACAAGAAGCGCAAGCAGTTGCTGAGCGAATTGAGGGCGAACCGTGTGGAGAGACGCAAAATCTGGCGAGAGCAAGCGCTGTGGGATCCTGTCGTACGTGCTCTGTCCGAGCGCCTGCAAGTGACCGAGACAAACGCCCTCTTGTTGGACCGGTGTCTCTATAGGGCCACGCTGGGGATTGTGTCGTTAGAAGATGGAGGAGCCGGTGGGGAGGACGGCGACCGCGTTGTCGACTGTGAAGTCTGGGCCACCCTGTATCGCCACGTTGTCGAGTTTCACGCCCGCGACTTGGCCAGTGCGCAGGAGTGGGTGCTCGAGTACCCAGACAGCGTCGAGCTCGTCAAGGAGTTTGCCGTCGAGTCGCTGCTGGAGCTGACGCTCCACCTCGAGGCGATTGCGATGACGCTGCTGCTGTTCACGGAGGACGAGCCCACGCCGAGTGGCGACGGGGTGAAGCGGCAGAAGATGCGCTTTGAAGAATGAGGTAAGGGCTAACCAAAGCGAGCTGGCTGCTGGGAGACTGAGACCGACGCCGAAAGCCGAATGGATCGAGACGGAGGAGTGACGTCCACGACCACCGCGTACAGCAGCGCGACAGCGGCGGTGAGAACGGTCTGGGTCAGTGGCGCCAAGCACAGGCAGGAGGCTGGGTGGCTGGTCTGGGGAGGGGAGGGGATATGGATCGTGTGGTATTTAAATCTTTACATGACCTGATAAGACTATCGCACGGACTCGGATTGAACGCGGGGGTCTTGGCGCGTAGTATCAGCGTACGACGGAAGCAGGGGTCGACTACAACGTCAGACCTCAAGGGGGAGAGAAATGAAATTTGACAGTTTCCGGTCGTTCATGGGGAAGCGCCGCCTTGCGTAGTGAGGCTTCAATGGACGTCTTTGAGCAATCACACAAGGGCCACTTGTAGTGTTGCGTCACGTCTTCTGTGGTGGTGAGTATAACAGCGACACTTCCTCCCTCTAGCTGCTTCGTGCCTTTCGGTGGCGGGATGGCTTCGTGCGCGACTGGCTCGGTGGTTTGTCTTGCGTAGCGGCAAGCTCGGCGGACGTGCGCGCGCGGCCGATGAAAGACGTAGTCGTGATGGGCACCATGCCGAGCGAGATCGTGCGCGTGATTAGACTGGAGATGCTCAGCGCCACATCGGGTGACACCGCATCGTAGTAGTAGCCGATGGCTACAAACTGGTAGAGGAACGCGGCACTGAACGCGACAAACATGCAGCAGCGCTGGCCAGGAGAGAAGCCCGACCACAACGGAACAGAGTGGATCAGGTAGGCGATGAAGGCCACAAAGAGACAGCTGAGCTCGGCAAACACGACGGATCCCTGAACGGCGGGGAAGCTCGAATCGTCTTCCAGCGCGGCCAGGAGAGTCATGAGCGACGATGACGGCGGTGCAGCTTCGCTTCCAAGAGCGTCGTCTCCAGACTCTTCAGCAGCGACACTCATCTGTCATGGACGGAACTACGAATTAGTTCATAATTCAGACAGGGAAAAGGAAGTCTGCGTACCTCTTCATCGTCCATGAAGTCATCGTGCCAAGCGTCATCACGACCGCTCTCGCGGTCAAGGGCCATTGTCTCGATGTCAGGGATCACGGGATCCGCGTTGACGTGGCTCTCCGTGTCGTTAGCTTGAGCGTGAAGATGTTCTTCTTCATCGTCGTCAAAGAAGCCGTCGTCGATCGTGTTGGCCATGGCGTGCTGCATCACCTCCGTCGTACGGTGCATCTTGTCTGTGTGCAACTGGATGACATTCCTGTGCTTTTCTTCTGTCTCTCGCTCTTCCTGCTCGCGCAGCTTTCGGAGGCGACGGCTTTCCGGCATGAACGGCGACGGGTCCACGTCCACGAGTTGCCCGCTTGTACTGATGACAATCCACTGATGCGATGCGGCCACAGTGGGTGTCGCCATAGCAAACGCCGCGGTGGTCGTGACGAATGATAGTCGCATGGTGGAGGAGTATCGAGTGGTGCGCAGGAGAGGAATTCCAAATGGACTTGAGTCGAAGGGAGGATCAGCTCGAATCGAAACCCTCCTTCGCAGATCCGTTTCCTTCTTGTCTCTGGCGCAATGCGCTATTTCGATTTGCTCTTGCACGTGCTTTAACTCTCGGGTGATATCCCGCTTGTTCGATCGCCAGAGCCACCTATTTTTGTTGGGCTCAAGCAACGGCTCCTTGCATGTGAACTGAACACGAAATGTATTTCTGGAACCGACTGCGCAGGTTTCGACCCGGTTGCCTACATCTCCTGATGATTTCCTTGATGTCATCAAGTTTTCAGCCGTGGGTCTCCTTAGATGGTTTTCTTGGTCTCCGTCTTCGTTTCCTCTGGCCCCTCCGACTGCATATCACCTTCATCTTCGGCCATATAGTCCTCGTCGTTAGGTTCGCCAACGCCATCTTCCTCTTCCACTGGCCCACCCGCGAAGCAGAACGCAAAGATGGCCACCGCGGCGGCAGTGGGGGCGGCAACAACAATGTCTCCCATGGAAACCCAGTTGAGTGCGCGGCTACTGCTCATCCCCAAGAAAAGCAGCGAGCACACCAAAGCCATCTGCAACCAGCGTTTGGATACTTTTGGCGAATCCTCGCCTTCACGTACCAGTCCCTGAACGTGCCAAGCTTCGATTCCCACCAGCACCATCAACTGACAAGGCTCCGCATTAGTTGTCCGACGTCCACTGCCCAGGCACGAATTGCAAAGTGATGTACCCCAGTGCCGATGATGAGAAGGAAGTGGAAGATAGCACTCCACGTGAGGCCGTAGCTCTCCCATGGGATATCTTGTGTTTTTGTCTCGACAAGCCGCGGGTACGTGAGAAGCTTCATGGCTGTCTTCCCATTCGATTTCTTGTGCACCTTCAGCTTGCCAAGCTCGATTGCAGTCGACCGCTGTCAGAACAGTTGTGACACAAAAGATCAGTTTATCGTTCGGCGTAAAACAGCCAGCGTTGAACACACCCCGAAGATCCGATTATTGACGCTGATCCGAGCCACGCAGGTAGTGTTCGGGCACTGCTTTTTGATTGTTCGGCGCGTCTCTTGGCTCATTCCGATATTCCCACGCAGTTGCGAACGCGAGCTGCTGTCGTAGTAGAGCGGCATGCGCACGACTTCAGCCTTGGTCTCGTTGTTCACGATGCTCAGGCTTCCGTGGCTCTGGGGCTTTCCCAGTGGCTGCAACACCATTTCGTCAAACTGGAAGCGAACGACAACGCTGATACCCGTGCGTGTGACGTCGAGCTTTTCTTGGACCGGACTCATCGAGTGCAAAAGATCTTCGTGAAGCACCGTGATGCCGTTGAACTCGATCGACTGGATCGCTTGAGGATGGCGTCCCTACAAGAAACGGATCATACTCAGACTAAGTCTCGAGCAACAATATCCAAGCCGCACGTACCGCTCTTGGTAATCCATGCCGATCGTCGTTGGCGCGGCCTGGATCCACACGCGGAACACGCGCAGACGTTGACCCACTCAGCAAGAGCACTGCAGCGAGCGCGAGGATGGCCTTCGGTGCCACCATATCAACGTAAAGTGTCTTAGCAGTGGCTTGTCCCTTCACCTCAATTTTGCGAATGCTGAGGTTGGGAGGAGCGTGGGAACGGATGAAATCGGCAACCGCTGCGCACTTCTTTCAACCGCCGTTAAGATACAAACGTATTGAGCTATCCTTAGCAGTACCTCGCTGGCTTGTACCCAATCATCACGACTCGAGTCATCCCGTTCAGCTGGTTTGATGATGGAATGGTGTGGAATGTTCGCCCGCGATCCGGTCTTCTCCTCCATACTGCGAATCGGCCTGGTGCGTAATCGGTAGCGCTATCTTCATTCGCGGTTTGTGAATACTCCCACAAGATGAGCACGTTGGTGAAGTTGAAAGAGATGAAATAGACGACCCCGAACCCAAGCGCAAAAGGAACGACCAGTCGAGTCGAAACACTCTTCGCCACTGACAACCCGAATGCAACTTGGAAGAGTAGGCTGGATACGCAAGCCACACGATAGCATCGCTTTTGCCACGGAGTGAAGTCCAGCGGCCCAAGCCAATACGCGGCAGAGCAGTATCCGATCGAAAAGACCGTGATGAACACTTCACTCCACCACAGACGACTCTCGAGCATCGGCTCGTACCACGGGATCAGCTCGCAATGGTCGATGAACTTTTGCCACACTGTACCGTCCCAGAGATCGGGCAGCGCGATTGCTGATAAGTATCGTGCTCGTACCTTTCGGAGGTCAATCTCCCCCAGTGTGATCGTCAACACCTCCTGTCGTGCCAGAAACAACACGTTAGATGGGTACCATAAGTACGTTAATCGATCACCACGAACCTTGACATGAGGGCTGGTAAGCTGAACTTCAACTGTATGTGGGCCGTCAGCAAACTCTTGAATCTTGCTGAGTGCGGTATTCAGATCGATGGATCCCACAATGGAATGGGGTACACGTGACTCTAGCTCAATCGCGAGCGTGACAACAATTGAGTTGCTGGGTCGTATCGCTACACACCCGGCTGTTGATTGCAGGATGCGCAAGTCGACACCACTATTCTTGAATTGGACCTTGACGAGCAGCGTATCCACGGGCTTCGTGAGAAGCATGTGCGCAATCATTGGGGGTGCCTGCCAGGATTCCCCGGTACCCGGAAAAGTGATGTAATACTCATTCACTTGGATAAACCGCAACACTGAGCCGATCGCCTCCTAAGCAAGATAAAAGATATCCAAGAGTTAGGGTGGGGTGACTACTGTAGATAGTCTTCTCGGCACCACCACTTACTGCACTGGGAGATCCAAGTGGATGCACATGGGAAGTATACTCCAAATCGTTTGGTGATATCTGTGCGGCAACCATTCCGCACGGGTGAGACAAAGCACTTTCGACAGAGATGAATACGACACCCGAACCCACCGTGGGCAGAGCACCGTTGGCGGCGTCCACTTCGACTTCAACGAGCGGTTGCATTGCTCCGGCCACACCACTCCACACGATAAACACCACGAGAATGCAGAGCACCGCACGAATTGAACGCGCCATGAGATGTTATTGGTCTTTGAATGTGCTTCCGGCTTCACAAGTGTCAACGGCGATTGGCGTGGTTGATCTGCCCACACGTTGTATTATTTTTAGCGACTGTGAACTCTGTTACACCATGCCGGGCCCACTCATGCATGAGCAAGTATGCACACGCTTTGTACAGCTCGTACCTTCCATGGCGATGCTTTGGTTGCCAGGGCTGGTATTATATGGGCTGTGGTTTTTATTGTACGCCCTTTGTGGCCGTTGTGGGCAACACCGGATTCGCGGACTTGGCCTGCTGGCGAGCAGGTGCCGTTCCGTACAAGTACACTGACACGTTGACGATCACGGCGCCAACAGCAAACTGCAGGGTCGGGATCTTGTCAAACAAAAACACCGACATGATCACGGAGAGCACAATGGCGATGGACGTCGCAAAGGCCTTGAGGATGTTGTCGGCATACTTGACCACGACGGCAGTGAGCAATCCACCGAGCGCACTCACAGCAATGGCCCACCACACGACGGGGCGATAGCCATAGAAAAAGCCACGCATCATGACGTGGTCATAGTCGTTGAACCAGAGACCGACGACGCCCAGGAAGATACTGATGAGCCCCATCTGGACATTGCGTTCCCAGATTGATCCCTTCGAGCTCGTGTTCTTGAGGATCTTTTCAAAGTAGACGCCAGCAAAGCCCGAGCACATGCACGCCGCGAGCACGGCCATGAGCCCGACCATAGTGTTCTGATCCGCACTCGCGTGCTTCTTCGGGCCCGAGTCGTCGAGCTGCACGAGCGCAACGCCGCCCATGAGCAGCATGATGGCGCCCCACTGCTGTGGAAGAATCGACTTGCGGAGAAGCACGACTGAGAACATGGCCGTCGTCAGAATCTTGAGCTGGTAGAGCACCTGGAAAGCCGCAGCGTCGAGATTCGACGCGGCAACGTACTGCAGATTGTTCTGGATCACGTACAGAAGCGCCGGTACGCTCACGCGGAGCAGCTCGTACCCGTCAAAGATGACGGAGAGCGACGACTCGACACCCACAGCGGCAGCGTGGCCCTTGCCGGCTGCAGCGGGGTCTTGAAACGCTGGTGGCGACCACATGATGAGCACGGCGCTGGCCGCGACCTTGAGGACCTCGCCCATGACGACGGCCGTCGAGGCGTTGAACTTGGGGTGGTCGCCCACGCGCGAGAGCCGCATGAGGATCGCGAGCAGTGAGTTCTGCAGACACAGCACGCAGAGGCTCACATACTTGAGCGACGTCGGCGTCGGCGGCGCCATGCTGCTGACTCGAAAAGTGGGGGCGGCAATTGAACTGGTCTGGGAAGCCTCTTATAGAGGGCGGCCTTCTATAAGAAGTGATACAGTATATTTTTAGTTCCTCTGATTGGCGAAAAATATCGAGGAGGAGTTTGGCGGGAAAACGCGACAAGAGCTGGAAAAGGGAGCGCGAGAATCAAGCGACAGAAGGCCATGGATATCCGGTCGTTTTTCCAGTCCAAGGGAGCGGCGGGGGCGGCGAAGGCCGCGCCAGCGAAGAAGCAAGCAACGCCCGTGAAGGGTACGCGAAAGAATGAGCCCAAACACGTTCGGAATGACAGAATACTGATGATTTTTCCATTGTGTCGCGTGGCACAGCACCCGCGAAACCGGCTGCGTCGCCTGTGCGGACGACGCCGTCGCGTCGCGCCAAGAGAACTGCTATTCTTATTGATGACAGTGAAGAAGAGGACGACGTGGTGGAGGTTGCCAAGCCCACGCCACGCAAGCGCGTGCGACGCGCACTGGACGACGACGACGAGTTCGAGGACGACGACGTGGTTGAAGTCAAGCCACGCGCAACGGCAAAAGCGAAGGCCTCAGTGGCGTCTCCTGCTCGGTCAAAGACAGTAAAGGCAGAGGCTGTGACGAAGCAGGAGACGACGCCAGCGGCACCAGCGAAAGCTGTCAAGAAAGAGATCAAGGATGAAGTCAAGAAAGAGATCAAGGACGAAGGCGATGAAGATATGGAGGAGGATACCAAGCCTTTGAAAATCGCTCAGTCGGGCAGACCGCCGCCTCCGTGTTCAGGCTGTCTGGATGGCGTGACGTTTGTATTCTCTGGCGTGATGAACAATGTCACGCGCGACGAGCTCGTGCATCTCGTGAAGCAGTGCGGCGGTTCGGTCGCCAACGCGGTGAGCCGAAACACCAAGTATCTTGTCGTTGGTGAGAAACTCGAGAATGGTGATGACATTACGGTTGGAACAAAGTATCGCGACGCGACTTCCAAGAACATTCGCGTGCTGCGCCAGAGCGAGTTCTACAATCTCATTACGGATCGCGCGGCGGCCAAAGAACTGGACGATCTCAAGAAACACAAGGCCGCGCTCCAGGCGAGCTTGAATGCGGCGCCTGGTGCGAAGGGCAAACAAAAGATGAACACGTACGTGAGGATGAGCATGGGCTTACACGCCGCGGTGGACTAACACAGGCATTTGATACGCGCCTGCAGCACTCTCGGAGACAACGCGCTGTGGACTGACAAGTACAAGCCAAAGAGCATCAACGACATGATCGGAAACATTGAGCTGGGCAAGAAACTCACGCAATGGCTCATGGATTGGGACGCTGTCCACGTCAAGCACACAAAGAAGATCCCATTCAACGCCAAGCTCGGTGAGAATCGCGGAGCCAAGACTGTATTGCTATCGGGACCTCCGGGTATCGGCAAGACGACGATTGCGACTCTTGTCGCGAAGCAATGCGGGTTTGAGTGCACGGAACTAAACGCAAGTGATACGCGAAGCAAGAAGATGCTCCAAACTGGTCTCAAGGACGTGCTGGGAACGCAGGCGCTTCAATTCGGTATGCCGAATAAGTCAAACGAGCGGATGCACCTCGCGAAACGTGTTGTGATCATGGACGAAGTCGACGGGATGTCGGGCGGTGATCGTGGCGGTACGGCCGAGCTCATTCAGCTTATTAAGAACTCCAAGACGCCCATTATTTGCATCTGCAACGACCGCCAGAGCCAAAAAGTCCGGTCGCTTGCGAACCACTCGTTCGATCTCCGCATGCGCCGCCCCACCAAGCAGCAAATTAGCAAGCGTCTCATGGAGATCGGAAGCTACGAAGGGCTCATGATCGAGAAAAACGCGATCGAGGAAGCAGCCGACCGGTGCGGCAATGATATCCGTCAGTTGCTGACGCAGATGCAGCGATGGCGAACAACGACAACCAAGATCACTTATGACGATATGGTGAACCCCACTTCGCAGCACAACAAAGACGAGAGCCTGCGGTTGAACCCTTTCAGTGCGACCCAGCAGATCTTTCAGCGTGAGCTCTCGTTTGAGGCGCGGAACGAGGCATTCTTCGTCGACTATGATCTCATGCCGCTCATGATTCAAGAAAACTACATCCAGAGTATCATGCAAAACCGCAACTCGTCGGACGAGAAACTCGAAGCGGCTGCTATCGCTGCCGATTTCATCGCTGATAGCGATCTGGCCAACCGCTACGTGCGACTAGAGCAGCGATGGGACTTGCTGACGACGCAAGCGGCGTTCAATGTCGCCGCGTGTGTGTACTCGGCGGGTTTCATCGGTCATCCCGAGTTCTCCAGGTGAGAAGTGGATTTTCTTCACTCTTACGATGCGGGAAGGCATATTAACATTTGTGTGTGATGTAAGATGGTTGGGCAAGAACTCGACTGCGTCCAAGTCGAAGCGCTTGTTGAGTGAACTCTCTGTACGGATGCGTGCCCACGCATCTGGATCGCGTGAAGGTGCGTTGGCTGTGTTGACCGGACCTAGTATCCAGCTATTTGACGTCGTTCTCTACCCAGTGATTCGGATGGATTATATTCCGTTCATGAAGGAGATCTTGCTCACCAAGCTGCTCGCGGGTGAAGAAGTACGTGTGTGCCTCGAGTCCAGATATAACGCCAAGGTCTCTAATAACTGATGATCTTGTTCTCGCGACTGCAGCACGTGGAGGAGGTGATTGAGCTCTTGGATAGCTGTGAGATCAGCCGTGAAGATCTCACCGAGTCGATGGAGAGTTTCAAAATGCCTGGTATCAAACGCCACGCTTACTCGGAGCTCGACTCCAAGGCCAAAACTGCGTTCACGCGCATCTACAACAAGGCCTCCCACAAGTCGCAGGGCGTTGTGGAGCGTGAATTGGCCGCGACAACAGTCAAGAAGGGTCGAGGCCGTGCTGCTGCGGTGGCAGATGAAGCCGACGGCGGGCTTCCTCCAGCATCAGATGCAGAGAGCGAGCCAGATGCCGATGGTGACGATGTGGATATCAGCAAGTTCCAGAAGAAGCCGCGCGGTCGTGCCGCAGCGAGCGCCAGCAGCGACGCCGCCAAGGGCAAGCGCAAGGCGCCAGCGGCAGCGAGCAAGGCCGCGCCGAAGAAACGAAAAGCGTAGAACAATAGCGCGGAGCTCATCTCGCCTACTTGAGAAGGTGTCGACCGTGTTGAACCTGCTAATCAGCCATGTTTCATAACTGTATGAGAAGGCATCGTCATGCGGTGACGTCACTAGATGACGACGCTTCAAGATCGCAGTGTACAGTCACCGTCCGAATAAAAGGTACACGTGAGGACAGTGGGGGTAGGGTGGGATAGCAGTTCTGTCGATGCGCCGCTGTCACCACGTGGAATATTTGCTGGGGCGCGTGACGTCATGAGCTCTTTGTCGACGCGCACGGGAAGTCCGTTGGCTACTTTCTGATGGGGGTGTTCAACGTTTTACGGGACGCCGCATTGGCCCTCGTGATTTCAGCGCACCGGAAGCTTTATGCTCCAGTCGTTGGCAAAGGCAAGATCGCTCTTCGAGAGGTTCATACTGCGGGATCCTCCAGTAGGCTCGTCGTTCCCCATGGCATGATGCCGTGTCAAACGAGAGCATGGGCATCGTTAGCATGGTGCAGTGCTACAAGTCAGTCGATTGCTTCGATTCCGATGATGGCTGGTTTTTCGAAATGACTGGTTTCGAATGACTGACGGCAGAAACCGCCACACACACGCCAGGGAAGCCCACTTCCTGGCAAAGGCGATCGCCTTCCCATCCACCAACAGGAGAAATGTGCGTCACCGAGTGGGCTAGAATGGCTCAACCTCCGTCACTTGACTGTGCGACGTCATCATTGGTGGTGCTTGGACGTTGGCTTGGTCATCGTCGACGCACCCTTTTCACCTCACGTTTGCATGAGGTTTTATGGTCTCAGCGTCCACTATTCGGGTGGATCCCGAGGTTTCCTGCCATGCTCTGCGTCATCTGCGTCCCAACGAAGCGGAAACCACGGAACGGCCCAAGGAACGGACGACGAGAGAGGAGAGGCCATGGAGCATTCCCCAATTGGCTCGGGCAGCAGCACTGCCGCAGAGACTTCGCCTACTGCTACGACTACGAATACTACGACGGCTGCTGACATGGGGGAGGGCCGACGCGAGCGCAGCGACAGCCAGCCGCGCGAAACCTTTGCGAGCGTCGACGACTATGTCGCCGAGCTGCAGGGCAAGCGCGCCATCAAATCCGTCCTGATCGCCAACAATGGTATCTCGGCCGTCAAGGCGATCCGCAGTATCCGCCAGTGGTCCTACGAGATGTTTGCCGACGAGCACAAGGTCACGTTTGTCGTCATGGCGACGCCCGAAGATCTGCGCGCCAACGCAGAGTACATTCGCATGGCCGAGCACGTGGTCGAAGTGCCCGGCGGCGCCAACAACAACAACTACGCCAACGTCACGCTCATTGTCGACACGGCCGAGCGCTACGGCGTCGACGCCGTCTGGGCCGGCTGGGGCCACGCCAGCGAGAACCCGCTCTTGCCCGACACGCTGCTGCAGAGCAACATTGTCTTTATCGGCCCGCCGTCCAAGCCCATGCGTGCGCTCGGCGACAAGATCGGCTCCACGATCATTGCGCAGAGCGCCAACGTGCCGACGATCGCGTGGAACGGCGACGGCATCACGGTCGACTACAAGGTCGCTGGGACGATCCCCGACGAGGTCTACCACGCCGCCGAGCTGCGCGACTATGAGCACTGCCTCGAGCACTGCAAGCGCATTGGCTTCCCCGTCATGATCAAGGCCAGTGAAGGCGGCGGTGGCAAGGGCATCCGCAAGGTGCTCGAAGAGTCGCAAGTGCAGAGCGCGTGGGAGGCCGTCCGGGGCGAGATTCCCGGGTCGCCCATCTTTGTCATGAAGCTCGCGCCCAAGTCGCGCCACTTGGAAGTGCAGTTGCTCGCCGACGAGTATGGCAATGCCATCGCGCTCAGTGGTCGCGACTGCTCCGTGCAGCGCCGCCACCAAAAGATCGTGGAAGAAGGCCCCGTGCTCGCGCCGTCGGCCGACGTGTGGCACTCGATGATGCGCGCGGCCACGCGGCTCGCGCAAGAAGTTGAATACGTCAACGCCGGTACGGTCGAGTACCTGTTCAGCGAACTGCCCGAGGACGAAGGCAAGGCCTTCTTCTTCTTGGAGCTCAACCCGCGTCTCCAGGTCGAGCACCCAGTCACCGAGATGATCACGAACGTCAACCTGCCGGCCGCGCAATTGCAGGTTGCCATGGGGATCCCACTGCAGTTCATTCCGGACGTGCGACGCCTGTACATGAAGGAGGCGTTCGGCAAGACGGCCATTGACTTTGAGAATGAAAAGCAGGCCCCGCCGAACGGCCACGTTATTGCCGCTCGTATCACGGCCGAAGACCCGAACGCCGGCTTCCAGCCCACGAGTGGATCCATCAAGGAGCTCAACTTCCGCTCGACGCCCGATGTCTGGGGGTACTTCTCCGTCGACTCGTCGGGCCAAGTCCACGAGTTTGCCGACTCGCAGATTGGCCACTTGTTTTCGTGGAGCCCGTCCCGTGACAGGGCGCGAAAGAATATGATTCTCGCGCTCAAGGAGCTGTCGATCCGTGGCGATATCCACACGACGGTCGAGTACATTGTCAACATGATGGAGTCGGACGACTTTGTGCACAACCGCATCCACACAGCGTGGCTCGACGAACGCATTTCGCGCCACAAGGAAGTGCGGCTCCAGGGACGCCCCGATCCGTTGCTGGTCGTGCTGGTCGGCGCCGTGTGTTCGGCGTACCAGGCCTCGAACGCTCGCCTCGAAGAGTATGTCAAGCAGCTCGAGCGTGGGCAGCTGCCGTCGAACGATTTCTTGTCGCAGTATGAGCCCTTGGAACTCATCTACGAAGGGATCAAGTACAACATCAAGGCGTACCGCAGCGGACCGATCCAGTTTACGCTCTTTTGCAACGACTCGTACGTGCAGGTCGAGATCCGCACGCTGTCCGACGGAGGCTTCTTGGTGTTGCTCAATGGCAAGTCGCACGTGGCGTACGCGACCAAGGAAGCCCAGGGCCTGCGCCTTGTGATGGACGGTAACACGTGCGTCTTCACGAAAGAGTACGACCCGACGCGGCTCGTGACCAACACGGCTGGTAAGCTCGCGCGGTACCTCGTGGAAGACGGCGCACGCCTTCGTCGCGGTATGCCGTTTGCCGAAATTGAAGTCATGAAGATGTACATGCCGCTGCTCACGCCCGAGGACGGTGTGATTCGTCTGCTCAAGACGGAAGGCGCCGTGCTCGCCCCCGGCGATTGCATTGCAACCATGGAGTTGGATGATCCATCGTGCGTCAAGAAATCTGAGACGTTCCTCGGCGCCCTGCCATCGGCCGAGAGTGGTACGAACGATGTCAAGTCGCTTCACAAGATTCGCGCGGCGCAGACCACGTTGAAGACGATTCTTGACGGGTACTATGTGCCCGAGGACCTCACGCAAAAGGCGTTGAATGATCTCTTCGCGGCGCTGGCGGATCCGCTGCTGCCTGTCGAGGAACTCAAGGAGGCCATGTCGCCGCTGGCCGGTCGCATCCCGCTTGATGTGTTTGCCAAGATCACTGACAAGCTCCAGCACTTCCGCAGCCTCGTCAAGAACGCGACAGGCAGTGAGACTGAGCCCATCGTGTTGAACGTTTCCGAGATCACAACGATCCTCGATGCCCACAAGGCGACTCTGCAGAATGACCGCAAGGCGTCCGAGTTTGAAACGGTCGTTGCTGGTCTGCGGGACATTACCGACAAGTACAAGCGCGGGCTTGAGACGGCGCTCGAGTCGGTGCTCACGGAACTCATCAACCAGTACTTCGTCGTCGAGAACCAGTACGCGCGCTCGCACAACATTGAAGACGTTGTGCTGGCGTTGCGTCAGCAGCACGCCGGCGATCTCGTCTCGGTGTTTTCCATCGCGCGGTCCCATGTCGCGTTGGAGACCAAGAACAAGGTGATGCTTCAGCTGTTCCGCCGTATCTCTCGCGCGGCGCCGTCGCGCCAGGCACTCAAGGAGGCGTCGTTCTTGCCTCTGCTCGAGCGGCTCGCCGAGTTCAAGGAGAATCACTACTCGCTGGTCGCGCTTGAGGCACGCCAGATCCTCATCGACTTCAAGATGCCGTCGTACCGCGAGCGTCTGAACCAAGTCGAGGCCGTGCTCCGCGAGATCATCGCCGAAGGTCAGCCATCCGAGCTCTCGGCCAAGTACACGGGACTCTTGGACCAGTCGCAGCCGTTGTTCGATCTGCTCATTGGTTTGCTTGACCACGAGGACACGAAGATCCGCGACTGTGCGATGGAGCTCTACATCCGTCGTATCTACCGCTCGTACGTGATCGAGTCGATGGAGACCAAGGACTTTGGCGAGATTTTCGCCAAGAAGTTCGAGTTCAAGTCGCCCGTGTACGACGTGCTGCCGGTGGGTGTGCAGCCCAACCAGAGCTACGACGACTTGGCGAGTCTCGCGGGCCGCGAGCGCAACTCGAGCCAGCTCGATCTCTCGTCCATGGAGACACCACCGCACACGCCGTCGCCCACGGCCGCGAGCGCCGGAGGCGAGAAGGACCTCTACACTGTCATGGTCGCCGACGTGTCGCCCAACATTCTGCGCCACGGTGCTATCGTTAAGTTCGATACGTTTGAGAAGATGAAGCACGGGTTCGATGATCTCATTGCGCTGTTCCCGCTGGCCAAGAAGACGCTGGCCGTCGCCAGCAAGACGCCGCCGGTCAACGTGCTCCACATTATCCTGCTCGACGAACGCACTGAAGAGACTGTGCTCTTGCAGAACGCCGAGGTGTTCCTTAAGTCGGTCGCTGACCACATCAAGGCCCACAACATTCGTCGCGTGACGTTTGCGATCCGTCCGCAGCCGACGTCCTCGTCGACCAACGCCGACTTCTTCTCGTACCCGGGAATCTACACTTTCCCTAGCCGCATTGGGTTTGCCGAAGACAAGATCGTGCGCCACATGGAGGCGCCGCTTGCCTACAAGCTCGAGCTGCGCCGCCTGCGTAACTACAGCGTCGTGCCACTCACGTCCGACAGCAAGAATGTCCACTTGTACCTGGCCAAGACCAAGGCGTCGGACGCCCACATCGTGGCCGAGCCCTTCCAGCGCGTCTTTGTGCGTGCCGTTGTGCGGCAGCTCGACCGTGCCGACAGCAAGAGTTCGTACGACGCGTACCCCGGGCCGGAGCGTACGCTTGTGGACGCGCTCAACGCGTTGGAGCTGGCGATCGGCAGCTCGGCGCTCAAGAACGGTCTGCCCACGAAGAACAACCACGTCTTCCTCAACATCCTCCCGGAGGCCGTGGTCGGTCCGCAGTACTTGGAAGGCGTGATTCGCATCTTGGCGTCGCGGTACGCCGACCGCCTAGAGCAGCTAAACATTTCCAAGGTCGAGCTCAAGATCAACGCGCGGTTCAACCAGGACTCGGCGCCGATCCCCGTGCGGCTCATCGCGTCCAACCCGACGGGCTACGTGCTTCGCGTCGAAGCCTACGTCGAAGCGGCCGGCCACCCGGAGCCCATTTTCACGTCGATCGGCGACGAAGTCCACGGCGAGCTCGACGGCATGCCCGTGACGACGCCGTACCCGGTCGTGTTCCCGTACGACAAGAAGCGCCAAATGGCCAAGACCATGTCCAACACTGTCTACGTCTACGATTTCCTCGAGCTCTTTGAACACAGCCTGCTTCGCGCGTGGCGCCGCTTTGTCCACGAACGTGCCAAGGGCGGCGTGTCCAACATCTCGATTCCGAACCACTTCCTCGACGCCCGTGAGCTCATTCTCGACGCGAGTGGAAACGCGCTCGTCGAGACGGACCGTCCGCGTGGCCAAAACACGATCGGTATGGTCGCGTGGCTGCTCACGATGTACACGCCCGAGTTCCCGGAGGGCCGCGAGGTTATCGTCATTGCCAACGACATTACCTTCAAGGCCGGGTCGTTCGGTACGCTCGAGGACCGCCTCTTTGAACTCGCCTCCAAGCTGTCTCGTGACAAGGGCATCCCGCGGCTGTTCTTCTCGGCCAACGCGGGCGCACGCATCGGCATGGCCGAGTCCATCAAGAGCCTGTACAAGATTTGCTGGAAGGACGAGGCCGACCCGACCAAGGGCTTCGAGTACCTCTACCTCTCGCCGGAAGACTATGAAAAGGTCTCGTCGCAAGGCGCCGTGAATGCCGAGCTGCGTGTCACGAGCTCGGGCGAAAAGCGCTACGTTGTGACAGATATCATTGGTCGCGAGGCAGATCTCGGTGTCGAGAACTTGCGGGGCAGTGGCACGATCGCTGGCGAGACGTCGCGCGCGTACCAAGAGGTCTTTACGCTCACGTACGCCTGTGGTCGCAGTGTGGGCATTGGCGCCTACCTCGTGCGGCTTGGCCAGCGTACCGTGCAGAACGCGACGCACTCGCCCATCATTTTAACGGGCTACCAGGCGCTCAACAAGCTTATGGGCAAGAACGTGTACACGTCCAACGACCAACTGGGCGGCGTCAAGATCATGCACACGAACGGCGTGACCCACTTGTCGGCCAAGAACCATCTCCATGGCATCGCGTCGATCGTCGAGTGGCTCAGCTTTGTGCCGGCCGTGCGCCGTGGACCGCTCCCGATTCGCGACTTGGCCGGTTTCGACCAGATTGAGCGTCCCGTGGAATTCTACCCGGCCGACAAGGGCACGCAATACGATCCGCGCGCATTACTCACGGGCAAGGTCGACGAGGCCACGGGCAAGTGGCTCTCTGGGTTCATGGACAAGTCGTCGTTCCGCGAGACGCTCGACGGCTGGGCCAAGAGCGTGGTCGTCGGCCGTGCTCGTCTTGGCGGCATCCCGTGCGGCGTCGTGATCACGGAGGTTCGCACGTCGGAAAAGATCATCCCGGCCGACCCCGCGTCGCCCGCCACACAAGAAAACCTCGTGCAGCAGGCCGGCCAAGTCTGGTTCCCGGATTCGGCCCACAAGACGGCGACGGCGATCCGCGACTTCAAGGGCGAGGACCTGCCGCTCTTCATATTTGCCAACTGGCGCGGCTTTTCCGGTGGCCAGCGCGACATGTTTGATGAAGTGCTCAAGTTTGGCGCCGCCATCGTCGACGGCCTTGTCAACTACGAGCAGCCCGTGTTTGTCTACATCCCGCCTTTCGCTGAGCTGCGCGGCGGCGCGTGGGCCGTGGTGGACCCGACCATCAACGAGGGTATTATGGAAATGTACGCCGACCCGCAGGGCCGCGGCGGCGTGCTCGAGCCGGCCGGACTGATTGAGATCAAGTACCGCAAGAAGCAACTGCTCGAGACCATGCACCGCCTGGACGCCAAGCTCATTGCGTTGCAGCAGCAGCTCTCGGCCTTGGCGCCGGAAGACCGCGAGCGGGAAGAGCCCAAGCTGCAGCGCGAGATCACCGCGCGCGAGAACTTGCTCTTGCCCATCTACGTGCAGGTCGCGACCGAGTTTGCCGACCGCCACGACACGCCCGGCCGCATGAAGGCCAAGAGCTGCATCCGCGAGGTCGTCGAGTGGACCCAGGCGCGCACGTTCTTTTACTGGCGGCTCAAGCGACAGCTCGCAGAGTTTGCGCTGCGCCGCGACATTGGCAAGGCCACGTCCGGCAAGGTTGGCTTCAAGGACGCCGAGCACCATCTCCAGGCGTGGTTCACCGAGGCCGTGAACGCTGGCCGCGTGACGAGACAGACCAATGTGTCGGTCGCCGATGTATGGGCCGCTGGCGACAAGGATGTGTTGCTGTGGCTCGCAAGCGACAAGGACTGGATCCAGCTCAAGCTGCAGGCCCTCAAGCGCGAAGACACGACCGCGCAGGTCGTGGCACTCGGCCTGAGGGACCCCAAGGCCGCGGTCGCCGGCATCTTGGAGCTGCTCCACCAGCTGAGCAGCAAGGACCGCGAAGAGGCCACGGCGTCGCTCCGACGCGGATCGATCTTCAGCAAGACGGGATCGGGCTCCAACCTCAACACGTTTCTCGTCGACGACGACCTGGCCTAAGGGTATAGAGAGGAAGCAGAGGAAGTGAAGGACATCAATACTAGTGCATTGTTTTTTTGAAAGGCACGTGAACACGGATGATGTGTGTTACTCGCAGGATTCCTTGCTCAGGTCGTCCATCAATCACTTGTCGGGGTCCGTCCATCCATCAATCAACTCAACTCCCATCAATCAATCCAACTCACTGGGCGTCCGTGGCCGCGCGCTGCCTTTCCATCTTTTCCAGCGCCTCTTCAAAGCCCGGCGGACACGTCATGGACCGATCCAAGCCGGCGAGACCAATGACCGACTTGTCGGAGCGCCGCAAAAAGCTCAAGTCGTGGTCGCGCGTGATCGTCGCCGGTGGCGCCGGCACGTCCCGCTCATCGTCCAGGTCACTCGACTTGCGTGACGACGACGTCGACGACGTTGGCGCCGACACTGCGATCGCCGGTTCCATCTTATTGAGCTTGGCTTCGTCTTCCAGCAGCTTGGCCTTCTTGTGCTCCAGCGCACGCTGCTCGTGCATGTACGCGTGCCAGTCCACGGGCTGGTTCTCGGCGAGCGGTCCCAAGTGCGACCGGTACGTCTTGATGAAGGCACGCACTTGCTTCTGGAGCTCCACGCGGCGCCGTGGGAGATCATCCTGCGTCGCGCGGTACTGCGGCAAGAGTCGGTAGAAGAGCGGACGCACCGTCTTGAGTTCAATGATGCCGGCCTCGACCGAGCGCACGCCAAAGAACGAAAAGAGAGGAAACGACAAGAGCACGAGCACGATGGACGACCAGTACCAGTCGGTAATGAGCGCGAGCACGACGCCGTACGTGAGCCACAGCACGGGCACAGCGACGACCGAGAAGGCAATCTTCTTACTCAGCAAGACGTCGCGGCCGGCGATCTTGACCTTGGACCCCGCCAGCGCCTTCTTCTGTTCCTTGGACGACACGTACCGCGCCATGATGCCCACGGGCGCGTTGAGCACAAAGGACGGGATGGACGCCAGCGCGAAAATCAATGCGCCGTACAGCGCCGAGCCAATTATGTCGTGGAGACTCCACCACGCAATGAAGGGCACTTGGTGGTCCTTGAGCCCCATGAGCTTGAGGGTGTGGGTGTACTCGTCCAGTGCCTTGTGGAGCTTTTGCAAATCGTCTTGCGCCTCGGGCAGTGCGCTGAGGATCTTGTAGCCTTCGGCAAAGCGGCGGTTGAGATCTTGCGTCTCCTTGGCCGTGAGCCGCACGCCCGAGCGCTGGAAGAGACGGCGCGCCGCGTAGATGAGCTGCAGTACATTGTAGTCGGGCGCTGTCACAATCACGGCCCGCATGCCTTCTTCGACACGGTGCAAAAAGTCGTTGCACGCCTGCCGCTTGTCTTCCTTGTACACCTTCATGAGCTCGTCATCGACCGTGATGGGCGTGCCAAACTCGACCGTGACGCGTCCGCGGAACCGATGGCCGCGAAAGTACGTGAGCCCGACGGGCACGACCGGCACGTTGATGTTGTACTTGTCCTTGACGCCCAGCGCCATGATGGCGACGCCGGCTTTGAGCGGCAGCAGATCCGTGCGGTCGTGGGAGCCGCCCTCGGGGAAAATGCCAATGCAGCTGCCACGGTTCAAGTGCGTGTACACCTTGGCAAACGTCACGCCCTGGTCCACCTTTTTGAAAATGCCAAACGGCGCCGCCTCAAACAGCGGCTTGTCGGCGCCGTCTTTCAAGAGCCCTTCGACGACCAGCTCCGTGTCGCTCACGACCGTGACAATCTTGACGGGCGCGCCGCTGTCCTTGACCAGCTTGCCCTGGAACCGCACTTGGTCGCCGGGCGTGACTTGCGCCGTGAACTGCGTGCCGTCGCCAATGACGGTGCAGTGCACGGGCTTGAGCACGGCGGCGTCGGGATCGCCGTGCGCCGCGGCCTCTTCCGCGGCGGCCGCGGCGATCGCCACGTCGGCTGCGTCCCGCAGCTTGATCTTGCCAATGCCGGGAATGACCGAGTCTTGCGGACGGACGACGGGGATGCAGCCCATGATGCGGCTAAAGTCGCCAATGACGGGGCGGTGCCAGCTCTTCTCGGCGATGAGCAGTCCGACCTTGCGCGGCGTCGTCATCATGACGGTGATGCCGTCGACAAACTGGTTGGCGTGGTTGCCCGTAAAGATGACGGGCCCTTCAGTCGGAATGTTGTCGAGGCCGACCACGTCAATGCTCTTGAACGAAATGCTCAAGACCGAGTTGAGGAAGACGCGCGCCGACTTGTAAATGACGTCGCTGAGGTTGTGCCAGATGAGACCGAGCATCATGGCGAACGAGAGCAAGCCCCAGTAGTACGGAGGCACGCCGAGGAAGCTGCTCACGGCCTTGACGGGGTTGAGCGAGTCGACGGCCAGCGCGAGCAGCAGACTGAGCGCGAGGAATTGGGACCACGTGTCCTGCAGCACCTCGCGCTTGTAGATCTTCATGATGGGCAGACGATCCGCGGAGCAATGGAGGAGAGAGTATGGGAGGAGGCAGCGGCGAGGAGAGAGGAGGGGTCTGCGCGGCGGAGGGGAGCTTCGAGACTGAGGGATGAAGGCGGTGGATGGCCCCAGATTCCAGATCGCGCAGAAGTGTGGGAGCTGCTCGACGTCAAGAAGAGAAAAAAAGAAGCAGACGAAAAATCGTACTTAGAAGGGAGCATACAAAGATGAAGATAAAAAATTGTTCTGTCGTGTACGGTGGTGTCTGCGACTGGGCAGGTGACGCGCCCATCGTCAAAGCTTCCGTTAGGTCAGTAGGTTCGCCTTTCTAGCAAATGACGCCAGTGGAAACGTCACCCAAAACGAAACTGGATAGCAGGTTTTGACTACCAAGTAGTCAATTTCATCTCAATCCAGACACTCAGCCAAACCTGGATCTGAAAAGAATGATAGTCTTTCCAGGACGACCAAGTTACAAAGATCATCACTCTGCGTGTATCAGAAATGAGAGGGGAGCTTTTCCAGCTTCAACGACCTCAATAAGAATAGCAGCAAACTATTTCCCGTCAGCACTCCACAATGGGCCGGTCGTATTGAGGCTATTTATTGTTGGTTAAGGCCTTGGTTCAAGCGTGGACGTCGGCTGCGTTGGTTGTCTTCATCCTCGGCCATCGCGACCGCCCGGGTCCGATCCTGTCCGATCCGCTCGCCCACCGTGACGCGCGTGACGCCGCTCGCGCTGTCTCCGACCGTCGCTTCTGTCGCCATGGCTGCCGACTCGAGCCTCGCCGTCGTCGACAATGTCATCAAGAAACTGCTGACGGTCCAGGACAAGCCGGCCCAGACCGAGGTCACCGATCTCACGTCTGAGGAAGTCATGCTGCTCTGCCGCAAGATCCGAACGGTTTGCGTCTCTAATATAACCGCACCGCAATCTCCATCGGTCTCTTACCACATTCCATTCTCTAGATTTTCCTGGAGCAACCAGCGCTGCTCGAAGTGCCGGCGCCGATCAATATCTGCGGCGATACGCACGGCCAGTACTCGGACTTGCTCCGACTCTTTGAGATTGGCGGCTTTCCTGACGAGCGAAGTTATCTCTTTCTGGGCGACTATGTCGACCGCGCCATGCAAAGCATCGAGACGATCTGTCTCTTGTTTGCCTACAAGATCAAGTACCCGAACCGCCTCTTCTTGCTGCGCGGAAACCACGAGTGCGCGTCGATCAACCGTATTTACGGCTTCTACGACGAGTGCAAGCGCCGCTTCTCGGTCAAGCTCTGGCGGACGTTTGGCGACTGCTTTAACTGCATGCCCGTCGCGGCTGTGGTCGCCGGGAAGGTGCGTTTTGTATGCCACTCTTGAAGTCTGGTCGCCAGCACTCCACTGACTGGGTGGCCATCCAGATCTTTTGCACCCACGGCGGGCTCTCGCCCGACCTCTATACGCTCGACCAGATTCGCAATATCCGTCGACCGACGGATGTCCCCGACGAGGTCGGTTGTTTTCAGCTTCGAAATCTTCGTTTACGTTTCAAAATCAGTCACCCTAAACATGCTTTTTATGCAGGGTCTGCTGTGCGATTTGCTGTGGGCCGATCCGGACCCGGACAGCCAAGGCTGGACCGAAAGCGATCGCGGGGTCTCGTACATTTTCGGCGCCGACGTCGTCGAGCAGTTTCTGCAGACGCACGATCTCGACCTCGTGTGTCGCGCCCATCAGGTCGTATCGGACGGCTACGAGTTCTTTGCCGACCGCCGACTCGTGACGATCTTTTCGGCGCCCAACTACTGCAATGAGTTTGACAATGCCGGCGCCATCCTGTGCGTCGACAAGTCGCTCCACTGCGCATTCAAAGTGCTATGCTCGAGCGACAAGAAAAAAGTGCCCGTGAAAAAATGAGTGCCTTCCGCTAGTCACCCAGCCAGATATACTACATTGAGAGTTTGGATAGTAGTAATAGGAAACGCCCCAGATTACAGAAGCGGTCGCTGGAGGACGGTGACTCGTCCGAATGGCGCAGGCCGTGGCGGTGGCAGTGGTGTCATACTCTCGCTTGCCATTGCCGTGGAGTCTCGGAATTTCTGGAGCACGGCATTGCGCTTGGCCTTGAGCACGCGGATGGCCTCAGTGAATCGCTGGCCACGGGCTGCAAGCCGTGCGACTTGGGCCGTGATCGCATTCGCCAGTGCGCGGTACGCGTCCGCGCGATGTGTGGCCTCGTCGAGTTGCTCACTAAGCTTCACCAGTAAGTCACACGCTTCGAGCCGGTGCTCGAGGTCGTCCGGTTGTGACGGCCACTCGTACGTCCTGACAATCTGCCGCTGCGCCAACACCTGAGACTCTAGATCCTCCAAAGCCATCGCGAGCGCGCGTTGCTTGAGAAAGATCGCACGAGGCTCGTGGGCTCGCTCGGCCAACAGTGCTTGGTACTCGCCTTTATTCGAATCGATGATACTGAGTTCATGGAGCGTCGTACCGAGCCCGCCGTATGCAATGAGGAGATCTCGCTGGCTGCCTAGCACGGTCGCAATCTCAACCACCTCATGCCAAAGCGGCACGGCATCGGCGTGGCGCTGTACCACGCGATAAAGGACAGCGAGGTTGCGGATTGCACGCAGCTGCGCGTGGAGATCTTCGCTGTCAAGCGCAAGCTCGAGGTCTCGCTGGTGAGCGAGCTCGGCTTCGTCCGGCTTGCCATCGGCGAGTAGCGCGTTGCCCAGAAAGCTCTCGATATAGCCCTGCATTTGGATGAGGTCTTGCTTGGACGATCCATTCAGCCGCGAAGTGTGGTCGGTCTGGGTGAGATGGTGGAAGTCTGCGAGGACGCTTGTCAGCCGAGTGGTAGCCAGTGCAAAGTCACCGGCGTCATAGGCTAGCTCGCCGAGGCTTGCCTGGGCTATCACGCCTGCGAGCGGGTCTGGCGTTATCCCCTCTTCTTGTGTGAGGCATTGCTGGGCATCCACGGGGTCACTGGACCCAGGTAAGGCTGTCGTCGTGCCCAACGCCATGAGCGTTCTCCCAATGTGATACCTCACAATCGTGCGCACGTTGGTGTCGGGCGGGGTACTGGTGAGAAGGACGCGATAGGCCGTGAGCCAATGACGCAGTGCCGTCGCGAACTCTCGGTTTTCAAAGCACAAGAGGGCGGCGTTGTTGTGAGACCGTGCCATAATGTGTGGATCACTATCGTGAGATAGTTCGCTGAGACTCTTCTCGGCCAGCGACGACAACGCCTGGACTTTGTCGGCCTCACGCTTGGTGTAATGGCCCGACACGAGGACTACATACGGCCATAGACAGAGTCATGTGAGAGCTAATACTGATGCAAACCCCTCACTTTATTCACAGCGAGTACCTTCGGTGGCAACCTGTCGTGCTGTCGCTATTGTGACGTCTTCTATTCGTGGTGGTTTCTTCCCTTTGGCCAGCGGCGTTCCCGTGAGACGCAGCGCCGACTCGGCTGCTAGCATCGCGTCTTCTACGCCGCCTTGTGATTGCAGCAGCACGGCGTGGTTCACTGCAAGCGCGGTCTCTAGCCGATGGAGTGACTCCGCCGGCTCACTGCTGGTATCCACTTCCACGAGCGCCTCGCGCAGCTCGCGCGTGGCCTTCTTTGCCATCAGAAGACTTGCCATCGCACTCTCTAAATCCCCCAGGCGGTGGTAGATCGCCGACATGTTGATCAGTGCATTTATCTGCAGCTCAGGCAGCACCATACGAAGCGACGGTGGGACCGCATCTTGTTCGTGCTGGTCAGTCGACTGAGACTCCTCCGTGTCTTGCTCCTCTTGATCATCTGCTACTACCAGCGATGGACCCGTCTCTTCTTTTTTCTCTTGTTCCTGCAGCTTCTTGCTCTCGATCCATTCGTAGATAGTCTCATAGTGGCCCAACGCTCGCTCTAGTTCGCCGTGGGCGACACTGAGCTGCGCCATCTGAGACTGCAGCTCCAGCTTCCGCTGAGCGCGGCTGACGGCAGCGGCGTCCTCCTGATCCTCCGCGTGCGCGTCCACCGAGTAGTACGCGGCCGACAGTGCATCGTACTCGGTCTCGAACGGAAGTGGAGGCACCATCATAGCTGTTCCAACGCCACTTCTAGAGGTTTTCCAATCCTCGAAGAGGTGCATGGCAACTTATGGATACTGCACATGGCAATATCCATAGTTCATTGAACATGGGTACAACTTAGCGTGCATAAAACAGCGTCTCGGATCTCCTCCTTGATGTCCATCGTCTCATCACCTTCTCCAGTGGCCGCTGCTGTCCGTTCTCACAGCGGGTATTTCCTTACGCACTCTTGTCATGTCCAACACAGTTGAGCTCACCGCCATTCGGCTTAACTTCATCAGTCGAGCTCTTCGCCTTCCTCATTGCAGTTTCGCCTGCCCATCAGTCGGGCATACGATGTTTCGTGCAGGCCAAAATCACGTGGTTCTTGGTCCGGTACGCGAGATGCTCACGTTTACCGGGCACGCACACTACTGGTAGAAGCGGTGGACATTTTGGATGGACTGACATTAGCGAATGAAGGAACAAGAGTTGTTCCGGCTCATGGGATAGTTCTCCAGTTAATTGCTGTCTCGACGCCGCAGCTTAGTCTTCTGCAGCTTGACCGCGCGCTCGGCGATCTCGACTTTGCGCTCGTAGTTCTTGATCTCCTCCTGCAGCGCGTATGCCTTCGCCTTTTGCCCCACGTAGTCCAGAATCTGCACCATACCACACCCAGCATCAGCCCACCCACCCACACCGCTTATGTATCCCCTCTCTCACCTGCGGCATGTCCTTGTTGGGCTCGGCACCCTGCTGGGTCTGCAACTTGTGGACACGCTTGCTGTCCTTGTGGTTGAGCTCTTCAATCTGGCTCATCTCTTCAAGGATCTTCTCGTTGAGTTCGGTGCGGCTCTGGATCTCGTTTTGCAGCCACGTGCTCTCCTCCATCAGTTCCTGCAGTTTCTTTTTGAGGCTATTCAGCACTTGCACAGTACTGCCCGTGGTCTGCTTGAGCTTGAGCAGCTCGTCGTTGCGCTCTTCAATCTTGGCGACGTACTGCTTATTCTCGATCTGCAACTGGTGGAAATCAATGTAGTGGAGTGCGTCGCCCATCTCTTCCTTGTGGCGCAGCTGTGCGTCAATCTTTTGTGCCTGGCTCTTGAGCGTCGCGTTCTTGAGCCGTAGCTTTTCAATCACGGCGTCCTTTTGGCGCAGCTTTTCTTCCATGTACCGAATCATCTTTTCCGCGATCGTCTTGCCCGTGCGAAAGTTCTCGGCGCCGACCACAATGTCGCGCTTGAACTCGTACGCGTCCTTCTTGAGCTCGGCGATACGAATGTCCGTCTCTTCCAGCACCGCGCGCAGCGTGTCGATGAGCCGCTCGCTCGTGCGCTTGGTCTCTTCTAGTTCTTTCTGCGCGGCCTCGAGCTCGGTGCTGCAAATGTCGTTCTTCTGGTCCATCGTGAGCATCAGTTGCGCACGCGCACGCCGCGCTCGGCCCAATGCACCACCGGCCTTTCCCTTGTCCCCACCGCCCCGCTCCTCGCGCTTCGTGTCCTCGTCGTCGCTGCCGGCAAGTGCCTGTCCGTGGCGCTGCAGGTGCGACAGAAAGAGCTCATTCTCCTGCTTGAGGACGTCGTTCTGCCGCGTCAGGTCCTCGAGCTACGCCGCCATGGAAAGAGCCCGTGAAGGTTAGCAGCCTCACTGTAGCAATAACAGAGAGAGCGTTGCGTCGCGCATGGCGATGCCGTACCTTGGTCTCGAGCTCGTCCAGCTCATCGTCGCTCATCGGTGAATTCGTGCTCGGAAGATCCCGCGTCGTTTCACAATCTGGCTTCAATGGCACTATCCACATGTCACAGAAACAGGGTAAAGAGCTCTTCACTCTCCATGATGTGCCTGCCTTGCGTCCTTCTCTCGAGGAAGAGGATCGCGAGATGGCCACCTCGACGCCAGAGGCGCCGCCGTCCTTGGTCGTGGATCCAGCGAATGCCGTCGTCACGTGCCACGATGATCCTTCGACAAATCCGGATCGCGACCCTGCCCACAACG
>JAADVZ010000129.1:0-52247 GCA_023335925.1 Pythium phragmitis | reverse complement strand
GTTCGAGGCGTCGGCAAGGGTCCGCTCGCTGGGGAGCTCGCTCCCGTCTACTTGGTTTCACTATACCAAGAAAACATTGGTACCACTTTCTCGATCACCCCCACGTTTGTCAAATATATGCCTCTTTTGACAAACATTCTTCAATAACCCTCACTTTTGGCAAAAGCCCACCTCAGAGTAAAGTACAGTACTGTACATACGTATAGTACCGTATATTGATCAGTGTGTGACAACGTTCGACGCACCTGAGTGCACAACTGCTGTACAGTGTGTACCGGTACTGTACACATCAATGATTGATTCAATCTCACTGTCTGGAACGTCTGGAACTCCAGCACAGAGCCTCGAGTGGGATCGGCCTGCATTCTGCACTATCCTATGTTCAAAAACACTGTAGTACAGTAGCGTTAACACAGTTGACTGTATTCTTGATCAGCACTGTTTTGCACTAGCGTACGTACACAGTGTACGTACGTACTGTACTGTATGGTCTAGAATCGATTCCCTGACGTGGCAGTGCCACTGGCACCACTGGACCAGTCAGCTTGAAGTGAACATTTGCAATTGAACAACTGTGTCTCGGCAACTAAATGACAGCCACACTGCTTTGCATGGACAGACCGACGATGGCTGACACAATCGTACGTGTACACTACCGTACTTACTATATTATTGTACAGTAGATTGTGTAGATTAGTGTTCAACTGTTTTGACTCTTCTGTACAAGTTGTGTCAGCCGGAAACTCTGTCCCTTCGCCCTTCCATTTGGAGACTTTTTCTTTTCGGCCTTTCGACTTGGAAGAGAAAGAGTCTCTACATGTACAGAACAGTGGTCGACTTATAGGGCTGTCTTGCGACAACACTAACTTCCAGTGGAGGTGTGCCAGTGAAACGTACATTGTATCTTACAGTCCTGAACAGCATTCTCATCCTGCCACTTTGTGACTGCCCACTGTGGCTGCCAGTGGCAGCCTCACGGCGTGCCGTGAGGTTTCCCACCCCTTCAAGTTTGGCGTCCATCTACAGTACCGTACAGTATACGTATGGCAGTGGCATATACGTCAAACTTGAAGGGGTGGGAAACCACACGTAGGCTCGAACTTAAATGGGCCGTGCATCCTCCAGTGTCCTTTCGTGGTCCGTTGTGTGTGGTGCAGTACAGTCTACAGTAACAGCGGGTTCAACAGACCACAATCACACATGTACAGTGCTCAGGTAAAACTCTACGAAAACTCACATGCAGTCAGTAGTGTTGGATGCATGGGGAATGTGGGCAAAACAGAGGCTGACATTTTGGATTTGAATGCAGGCAGGTCCAGGTTCCAGGTTGTATGCGCAATTACTGTATCGATGGGATGCGGAAAAATTGAGTTGTGCATGGTGAAGAAAAATGTAACCCGTAAATATGTTGCTTTGCGCAACCAATTTCCAATATCGCACCAAAGAATGCCTTGCATATTATAGTCTGGGCATTCTTTAGTGAACCCATTTATGATAAATGGGTTTCGATTTGAAGTCCTCAGCCAGTGAATCCATTCATTACCAGTCGTCCAGTCGCCGTGATTTGATATTTGGATTCCATGTTCGCTACACTCGCAGCACCCTAAACCTCGCAGAGAGCGGCTGCAACGCGTGAAATTGGTTTGGCACGTGGCGTTGCCACGATTCATGGGTCGCCAGTGGCGACTCATGAATCAGGATGCCGACTGCACACTTCGCCACCTGATTTTTCCCGCACATTCATTGCATCTTCAAGACTCAGACTTTTCCCTCAAGTCTTTTTGCACATAGCCGGGTCACAGTGTGGCTCCACGTGTGACACAGACGAGCCGCACGTTCTGAATTTCATCGATTGTTATCCAGGATCAGTGGAGCCTCCACCTCCACTTTTCTGTTGAGAAGCGGAAGTGAAAAGAACGAAGGGAAGAATGAAACTGAACGGTACCGTTACAGTAAGAGTAAATGGCAGATGTCGTACAGTGCCTGGTGTTCGAAACATGATAATGATAAATATTAGTGTGGCATACTATTTGAGTTCGAAACAAATGCGTACAGTATCCATATTTTTCATGTTCCCACTATCCATTTATAGAGGTGATAGTATGTGAGATAGTTTCTAAAGAACAGTCTACTGTGCTTCCTTCTGGAGATCTTCATTTGCGTTCAGTGCAGATTGCACTTTGCAGCGCAGACTCCAGTGCTGCACAAGCCTGGAAATGTTGTACGTATATATACATTTATTCATGCTTTTGTGATGCATTGGCATTGTACTCTGCTGGGTCAGGCTGGCCAGCGAATGTCACACGCTTTGGCACTAGAGTCAGGTGCCGCCCATGCGAGTCAGTCATGATCTTTGGAAGAGTATTCCACGTTGGACTGCAACTTTGAGCGAAGAGGTTATAGAGTACACTGTACATTACGTACTGTACATCGTTGTTCTCAAAGAAAAAAAAATACGGGTACCGCAGGCAAACGACGGGGTGATCCATGGTCAACATGAACCTTGCCCCATACAACAAGGTCAGTACTGACCTTGTTCTATAGTCTGGGATGGGCCAAAGAGGAGAGATTGAAAAGGATGGACGGCCGTGAGTTGCCTTTCTTATTTCCAGCTTGCTTCAACATGGGATCACATCCAGAAGTTGCTGGCTGGGCCTCGTGCGTTGAATCGCACAGCATAGCCAGCAACTTCTGGATGTGAGAGGAGAGGGTCGAGTGTCTCATGGAAAGGAACCCACATCTGAAAACAGAAGACGCTGACTTATTATTAGACAGAGGCTCCTCTAGCTTCTGTCGCACAAGTTGTGCCTTCAAACACGAATGCGACCACAGAAAGCAACCAACTGTGTTGTGCGGCACAACACGGTGTTGTCAACACCATCCTAAACATACAGCCTGCTCGTTCAATATTCATTTGGATATGCTTGTCGTGCCACACGACGAGCATAGACACGCATTTACATGGCGCGACTCGTGCCATGAGGCGAACCCATGTCTGGAAGGTTGGGCTGCCCCAGCAACATCAACTGGCATAAAAGAGCCAAAAACGGTTTCTCCTGCGGTCAATATCCAGGTGTTTTCGTTCGCGTCACTATGCCTACTGGTAGTATGTTCTGTACTACAAAATTTAAGGACAGGGTCATTTTTGTTTTCCTCTTAAAATTATAATTAATCGAATCACAGTATTGCTAATGTTTTGACTCAAAAATCTATTTACTGTCAAAGCCAATTTTTCAGAGTGATGCTTAGAGACGCTACAAACTACAGTATACAGACTGTCGGTCTCGCACCGCCATTGCCCTATCCGTTACCCAAGTTCCTCTTCGCTCCTACAGTACCGTATCTGGAGACGCTTCGTGCAGTGTTGCAGCTGCGTCACCAACTCACGAGCCGAACTGGTTTGCCGCACGAGCTCACCTATCTTCTCCAGGCACATGCGCTGCTCGTTCGCCAACGGAATTGATCCGTTTCCGCGCCATTTTCCATGGCCTGCCTCCTCCCGCTGCTGCTGCAGTGACTCATTGAAAGACCGCAGGCTTTTCGAGAGTTGTGCAAATCCTAGCCATGCCTCGTCCAGCGTATCCATGATTTGCGTGCTTTGCATGGCCATGGTGGTGGAGTGGGGGGTGTTGAACGGAGGAGAGGACGTGCGAGCGTGGAAGTGACGCGGATGATCGTTGCCCTCTTCCCGCCTCCGCTGCCGCAGCAGCCGGCTGAGACTATCCTCCTCCTCCTCCTCTTGCCCTTGTCCCTCGTCCCCGTCCTCACCGCTGGTGCACGAATCTTCGCCATCGCTCCGCCCACTGTCCCCTCTGCACCGCCCTCTATCTCTTCCAACGCCCTTGAGTCGCGATGCACTCGCCGCATGGGCGTCCGTACTCTTGCCTCCCCCACACAGCTTGGTCCGCTGAGTCGGCAAAGTGAACGGCTTGTGTGGAGAAGACTCGTCCCCCCTGGGGGAACCCTCGCCTCCTCCTCTATACCTAGGTGCTGTCGGCATACGTGTCCCAACCAACAGTCCTCGCCGCGCGTCGTTACGCCGCACGTAGTCCCACCACTGTGCGCGCACGAGATATACGACCGCACCCGTGGGCATGCCAAGCGCGCGAGGTGTGGACGCGGCGTCCACCTTGCGGCCACGGTACACGCCGATGTGGACGGCCGCATCCGCCCGGCATGTTTTGCACATTTGAATCAGTACCTTTCCCATCCCAACGTCCCGCGATACGGGCGGTAAAGCAAACGTCGCCGCCGATGCCTTCGCCTTCGCGGCCGCACTGCTCGCAAACACGCGGCACCGCAGTGTCAGCGTCGCGCCCTGCCGCGATCGGAGCCGGAACCGCTCCAGACACTCGCGCGAGGTCCTCTCGATCGCGAGTGCCAATCCGCCCACGTGGAATACGCGAGTGAGCGGAGCTTCGAGATCCTCGACGAAGAGCTCCGGTGGCACGCGCCTTTGGACACTGTCGAGGTCGCACTCGTCGCACACGGCGTTCAGGAGCTCGCGCACGAGCGCGCTGAGCAGCAGCGTCGCGCTGTGGGTCAGTGTGAATGCCGGGTGAACACACTTGAGCACCATGGCAAAGTCCACATCCTGGAACGGATCGTCCTCGCGCTTTTGCCACTCGCTGCGTATGCGCGCATGAAGTGCGACTTCCTCGTCTTCTTGCTCCGCGTCTCCGTTACCATTCAGCGTCGGTAGTGTGCCGGCTGAGGCTGAGGACGCGAGTGGAGAGGGTCGTAAGTGTTTGGCCTCGGGTGTCGTTAGGAGATGGCGGGCGTACAGCGCACGCGAGCTGAAGTCGTCGAGAAAGCACGCGACCACGGCCGAGGCGCTCTCGACTCGCGCAAGCAGCTGGGCAAAGTCGTCGTGGCTGCGCAGCGCGACGTGGAGATCGTAGACCGTGACCTTGGTGTCCTGGCAGTGTACCGTATAGTATAAGCATCTACTCAAAAGTAAGAACGAGTTGGTCAGCACTCACGAGCGGCGCGAGGTTCGCGGCGGCGTTCTCGTGGAGGTTCTTGACCACGACGTGGAAGAGCGCGTCGCACAGGGCCTCGACTGTGGCCGTACATAGCACAGCGGCTTCCGACTGCCGAGGAATACCAAGTGCCGCGTCAGCGTCAGCGAACCTCTCGGTATTGGCAAGGAATGGGGACCGACATCAATGAGCACGTCGAGTCCGCGTGAGAGCGTGTCTCGCAGCGGCTGGAAGTCGAGCGCAAGCCGCTTCCGCAGCGAACGCACGCGCTGCTCATAGTCGTGCGGTCGCTGGGATGCCATGCTTTACGAGTCTTCCTTCGCACGGGACAAGCCGTGGGAACAAGGGTCTTCTCACTCTAAGATTAGCAGTACTAATAGTTCTGTAGTGATTCTTCTGGCTTCGACGGTCCACTCTGCTCGCCAGCCCTCTCCTTTTCTCGCTGCCCGTCATGGCACGCAGGGAGCGGCACGCGCTCCGCTCGTGTCGCTCATCGCTGCTCAAGGTAGTGCTCATCCTTCTCAACATCGGCTCGACAGCACTCACGCTCTTCACGGGACTTCGCGAGAACCCGATTCTTGTCGTGCTCACGGGTAGCTACGACAGCATCCGCCAGCGGCTCGTAGACGGCTCGATCAACTATGAGACGGCAGCAACCGAGCTCTTCCGTGCTAATAAACTCACGCCACTCGAGGAGATCGGCGAGACGTACCGGTTCGTCACAGCACCGCGCCGCGAGCCCAGCACGATTGGCGAGTACCGCAGCGTGTGCACGAACCTCAACTCGAACGCGGCGCCAGTCATGGCGTTGATGTACGACGACTTTTGGGGCAAAGGCCCGCGCCGGCTTCAAGTGTTTGTCTACAGCATCTCGGCGCCGCAGTGCCAAGTGGTCAACGTGAAGACCGAGTGGCGAGACGCGTGCATCGCAACCCACGGCAACGCCAGTGCATGCCACCAATACGTGCTGGCTAACTTTGAGACGCTCCAGCAGAACCGCAGCATCCAAGTCTCAGTCCAGCGCGACTTTGGCGACCGTGGGGTGCCGCTGCTCAAGTGTGTTCATCGGCCCAATGCGCCGTTCCAATTCCAGGCCGATCTGTTGGCCCACCAGACGTACTGGTCCGGCGCCAAGCACCACGTCATGATCCAGACCAGCGAGTGCCGCGCCGTGCCGCTCGCAGGCGATGGCAACTTGCACTACAGTCTCTTCGAGTCGCAGGGTGTGGACGAAGGGGCAGACGTGCTGCTTGCACTGCCACCCTCGGGCTGGTTTTCCTGGATTGTTACCCAAGCGTACAATGCGGTGACACTCGCAATGATTGCACGCGGGCTCGGGCTCGCGTTGGTTCACAACCGCTTCGTGCGGTACCTTCCCCACGCAGTGCGGTACAGCCACGACCGCCGCGCACTGCGGTACTTCGTGCCGTTCATGCCGGCGGCGATCTTCTTCACGGACAATGCGCGGCTCGTCGTGACCTTCAAGGGCTCACTGCTCGTGGCATCCGACGTCTGGATGAACCACTGGCTCTACATGTACTTGAGCATTCTCGACGCGCTCTCCAACATTCGGCTCACGTACATCACGCTCCAGGTCGGCACGTGGATGCTCAACATGAAATTCACGCTCGAGAGCTTCCTCTTCATTTGTGCGGCCATCATGAAGATCACGTGGATCATGTGTCTCTTGCAGACGATGATTCGCGTCGTGTTCAAGCTCGGTGTGCGCATGGTGCGCGCCATGAGGCTCATCGCGGCCTCGACGCAGGCAAAGCTCGAGTGGAACATTGACGGCATGGCGCTGTTTCTCTCCTACAAGCTCTACGGCATCTTGCTCTGTCTCATCCTCTCGCTCTTGGTGCTGTGTCGTGGCACAACGACCTTTATGGAGCGCGATACTCCCTACAAGGTGGGGGCGTACGGTGGGCTTCCCCAGCTTACGAAATTCTGGCAAAGCGAGATCATGTGCGACTTGCTCACGCTGCTCGCGACGCTCACGCTATGCGGCCACGTCGTCGGTGTCTGCTTCCTCTTCTCAAAGTACAAACGCATCGCCGATAATAGCTTATTACGCCTGCTCCAGCAGCGGTACGGCATCTCGGGATGGGACGCTCTGCTCGCGGCCGACATGCTTGGCCTGGATCCCAACGATCCAGAGTGTCTTGAGAGAGGAGAGGCAGCCCAGGCACGCGCAAAGTTCGGACTGGACTCGCTACTGCAGCTGCTCTACCTCTCTGGACCCAGTGCGTTTGTCCATCTCGCGGGCGATTACATCTTCCACCACGGTGGATTCATACGCGAACCGGTCGAGTTTCGGTACCCAGTGTCACTGGCCACACAGATTGGACTTCTCCATAAAAAGAAAAAAAAAAGCGGAAAGGCACGCGCTCGATCTCCTTGCCAATGGGGGAGACCCCAAGAGCGGCCAGCGTGCGACCGCATATGCACCGCACCACCACAGCGGCCATCACGGCCGCCAACGCTTCGACAGTATCGATACCCACCGCTCCTCTGGACGCGTCGTCCGGTCCAGAGACCTCGACAACCGCCTCGAGTGTGTTTGACCGGACTGTGCGAGTCGTGAGCGACGGGTACTTTGGCAAGGTGCTGCTTGTGGACGAGGCGTACGCCGGTGCGCTCACGACCAATAAAGAGTCGGGGCTCCATGAGTATGTTGTCACGGACGCCCTCGCGCGCGTGCGCATTGCCGAGATTCAGCACCTGCTCAGCAGCACGCGAAAGCTCCACTGCGAATAACATACAGTATTCATCTCCCTCGTATTTTATATTGTCACCCTCACATTCGCTCTCATATCGTATGTCACTCAAGTGAGGGAATGGTCGACTCCCTCGTTCGAGTGACTATACGATTTCATTGGTGCCGAACCATTCAGACAGCCATTCCGAGCCAAATGGACCGCAAGGCGAGTGCGTTTGTCGCGGCGTTTGGCGCGACGCTCTTCGCGCAATGGGCCGCAGAGCCGCGTGTGGACGAGGAGCTCTTCTGGGCGGACGCGTCTGCGCTCCAGCGCACGCTGGAGGACGGTATCGCTAAGCTGCCGCAGCCCAAACTGCAGGCGGCGCTGCGCCGCGACCTCGCGCGGTTCCTCGCGCAGCTGCAGACGCTGCTCCAGGAAAAGCACCGCGACTACGAGCTGCAGAATAAGAAGATGAATAAGAAGGCAAACAAGAAGAGCAGTGAGACGCAGTCGGAGTGTGTGTCGCTGTTGAATGAAGCCGACGTCGAGCGTGCGCTCGCCACAGAGACTGACGCGGCGGTCGCGTCCGTGCTCGCGCGCGAGGACGTTCTCGACGCCGTGCGGCTGCAGCAGGCCGCCACGACGGCGACCACGGCAGCAGAACTCGTGGGCATCGCAGGCGAATGCGCGGAACGGCTGCGTGTCGTGCGTGCGCGCCTCTTCGAGTCGGCAAGCGAGCGCGACGGCGTGGTCGCGTTCTACTGGACGCTCATCCACTCGTGTGCGGCCAACGCGATGCAGCGGTGGTGCGACGACGGCTCTCGCGGTCTGTGGTGCGTCCTGGTGTCCACGGCGAGCGAGCGCGAGACGCTGCGCCGAGTGCTGCAGTCGCTCGTGGTCGCCGACGCGCTGGCGCCGGCTCCTCAGGAGCCGTGGTCGGCGTTCTTTCGTCCGGCGCCTCACAAGATGTTTCGCTCGCTGGATCTTGTCCAGGCGCGTGCCAGTGTCTACGGTGCGCTGCTCTCGCTCGCCGTATCTTTCCCTGTCGTGTACGACGACGACGAGGACGAGGAAGACGCCACGAGCGACTCGTCGTCTTCGGACAGTGACAGTGACAGTGACAGTGACATCGACTCGCCCACGAACCGCCACGCCGCGGAATTCAAGAAGCAGCAGCAAAGGAACAAGAGAGATCACCAAGACTGCGGGACACTGGCCGCTCACGTCGTGAGGCAGATCGTGCTTAGTGCCAAGCGGGAGAGTGACGAGCGCGAGTGGTACCTCGCTGTGCTCAAGGCGTTTCACAGACTTGCCACGCCCACGCAGTTTGCCACGGACGACGACGAAGATGAAGAGGCATTGACACGACACCAGCAGGCCACTCTCCACGACGCCCGTGCCGAGCTGTACGCGCGAGCGTTTGCCTCGTCTTCGTCCCTGTGGACCAGCCTCCAGCAAGACCCGCTTGCGGTCTTGGAGACGCTGCTCTGTCTCCGCCACGCCTCGGAATTCCTCCGCGTCGAGAGGAAGCAGACCATTGCTCCTGTTGCCACGGCGACGTCGCAACTCGCCGGTGTGCCGTTACCGTCGGCCTTTTGGCAATGGCTCGCCCACGTGAAGAAGGTGTTTGCAGGACAAGAACCCGTCGTTCAACGAGTCATGAAGAAACTTGCCAAACACAAGACGAGCGACCAGAAGACAAAGATGGCGAATGTACTGATGCACGACAGTGTCGTGACACTGAGCGAGCTGCGGGTGGTCGTCGAGGTGCGTTCTCTGTCTCTCTGTGGTGAAAGGGTGAAGATACTAACGCTCTTTTGTTGTGGTGGCACCCAGCAATTTTCATTGTACCTCGAGATGGAGAAGGAGCGTTCCCACTTTGTCGTGGCGCGTGGCGGAGGTGGCGAGGCTCCGCCGCTGGACGACGAGGACGCGCCAGACCAGGCGTTGTTCTTCCAGGACCATGACGGCGGACGCAGCAAGAAGCGGACGCCAGTGGAGGAGAGGGAGGAGGGGGCCACAAAGCGTGGTCGTACGGACGCGTAAGATAAAAGTGACCGAGCCTTTCGCGAAATAGAGATACTGTGTGATACTGTAGATACATCGGCCCATGTTGGTTCCTCTCTCGTCTCAGGGCCGCGACTACGATCCTACTATGAAACGCGGCCAAGTGCAATACCCAAAGGGCGTTGAGATCTTTTCCCCCTTCAGCACGCCACCAACACCACCGCCATACTCAGAAGCAGCACCACGCTTTGGATCCCCTCGACACGCCCGCCAAGCGATGTTGGCGTCTTCTTGGGCTTCTTACTGGCGACCGGACCATCCCGTTTCGGCGCAGCCGGGTCGGCGTCGCCCTCGTTGCCATCGTCGCCGACCGCCTTCTTAAGCACAGGGAACTTGAAGCCACGCGGCGCGACCTCACAGCCACCACTACCACTCGCCGACGACTCGCACACGCGGCAGACCTGCGAATACGTCTCGCGGCGGCACGCGACACTTCCATCTCCACTGCACTTCTTCACATTCTCATAGCACGGCGGGTTCTCGCTCGCCATGCTCTCGACCGCCGGCAGCGGACGCATGTACATGACGACGCTCGGATCAATCTGCGACGACCCAGCATTGCCGCTCGTGAGGTTCTGGTACGCCGCAATCAAGTGGCGGGCGCGCTCCGCGTTGGTCGCGTCGTCCTGCGGGTTCTGCCAGAACGCGAGGCTTTCTTCCCACGTGCCGTCCTGCGAGGCCTTGAACTCGACGCCGCCGTCCTTGCAGAACGCCTCAAAGTCCTTGTAGGGCTGCCCCGTGGTATTGCTCACCATGGACGTGATGCCCACGACGTCGTCGATCGGAATAAAGCCCAAGATCGAGTACGCAAACGTGCAGTGGATGCCGTCGGGCAGTTCGCCAAACGCGCACAGTCCCTTGCGCGTCGACGCGCGGCATTCGGGCGTCTTGTCGGCCCAGACCTTGAGCGGACACGTGTTGGGAAACGAAAACCACACATTGTCTGGGTACGGCGCGCGCACGTCGTCGGCCTTGGAGCCGCCGCCGACAAACGGACCGACGTTGGGCTCGCCCTGGTCGCCGTTAAAGTAGTAGCACTCTTTCTGGAGCACGTCCTGGCCAGCGCGCGTGCCCGTGGGCGAGCAGCGGCCCTGGTCAAGCGGCACCATGGGTCCATACTCGTTCTGGTCGGCCGTGTCCTGGTACAGTGCGAGCGTCTCGTTGGTCTGCGCGACGACCACTTCGTAAAACACAATGTACTTCATCTTGTTCTTGCGGTCACAGCGTTCCGCCTCGGCGCGCGTGTTGTAGTTGATGCCTTCGGCCTGCACGTACATGAGCGCGCCTTCGACCGACGCCGTGTTGACGCCGTCCATGCCGGCATTGTAGCCCGTCTCAAAGTCATCCTGGCCGAGGCGAGACACAAAAAGCTTCTTGGTCGCGTGGAGGATCGGTGCGTCGCTCTGGACACGCGCATGGACAGCGCGCACGGGCTTCATGTGCCACTCGCCCGCGGGTAGCGGCTGTGGCTCTAGGGCTGAGAGCAGACTGGGCGGCAGTGCCGGCTTTTGCTGGGTCGCTGTGGTCGTGGTAGTCATGACTGTGCCATCTGGGCCTGTCGAAAGGGTGGCACCGTTGGGACCCGTCATGAGGGTCGACGTGCCGGCGTTCGTCGTTGTGAGCATGGTCGGAGTCATCGCCGACTGTGGAGAGAGCCATGCATCGTTGCTGGTCTGCCCTGTGGTGGCCGCCAGTGATGCTGCGATGCCCGTGATCAGACACAAGACGCTATGGACCATGGATGAGTGAGAGCCCGAGAATTTCCAAGTGATACCAACAGCAACAAGCCTGGTTGAGGGCAAAGACACGAGCAAAGGGCGAGGAAAACCTCAGTGGCCAATCATTCCATCGCGTCGGAGGCATCACCTTTCTGCGGCATCGCCATCCATCGCTCAGCGAACTTTCGCGGAGTTTCGATGCGCCGCACACGTCGCAGAGAAGAACAGCTTTCTTCTGCCAAGTCGAGTGTATCCATATCCATATCATTTTGGAGAGATATTCATTACACGTCACATTGGCCGAATAGTTGAAAGCAGGGAGGACTCCGCACTATGCAGACATCGCATCGTTTTTAACCCTCCCGCTCCTGTTGTTGACAAGCGCCCATTGAGCACGAGCACATCGCCAAGCGGGTGCAAGGCAGTCGCCATCAAGGCGCTGTCCAATTCGATTCGATCGTCGCACCCGCTACTCTCCAGGGCCCCTTTCACCATCTTCGCACTACGTCACCACGGCCACAACATCTCCGACAGTTCGCTTGCGACGGCCGGCGACACCGGTTCTCGAGGATCCTCCACGTACATGTGTCTTGGTCTCGGTTCTTGGAGACTAAAGAGAATGCGAAGCACGTTGCCTGGTGCTGTGCGATGCAGTGGATTCGCCTCGGAGAACACGACCGCTGGATTCATTCTACGTCACTGCCTTGATAAACGATGAACAGCCTCGCTCATGGTTCTTTACTCGCACCAAAATGACTGGCACGATAGGCGGAGTCTTCTGTGCTTCTGACTTGCGGACTCGTTGGTTGCCGATGCTTTCCACTTCTCTCGAGACGCGTCACGCCGGCAAATCGGAATGATATAGTCCACACCGTGGTGGCCTCGCGGCAGAAACGCAGCTTCACGACGGCCGAGCAATCCCCACAACCACGTCTCGTTCGGTTTCTCCGAGAGCTGGAGAAAATGGGTGAATGACACGTAATAGGTTCCCCATCCAGCCTCCACTTGTGAACGCACTTCATCCAGTGTACTCCCTCAATCTCCACCGCTATCCCTGCGAGAGCCTGCAGACAAGTTGGCACGGTGTATAACTCCAACGCGCCCAACAATCGACGGCAGTGTGAGCACGTCGATTCCATTGGCTGGGAGACTGCGTCACCAGAAGCGGGCGGCGGCGGTGCCGTCCACTACGGCAGTACGCGGAGAGATCCGCAGTCGGGCCAACTGCTCCTGCCCGAGGACTCGGTCAGCTGACAGCGCCACGTCCACCTAGATGCGGCCGCGCAGGTCTGCTGCGGACGGCAGCGCGTCTTCCTCCAGCACCACGGACGCGTGGTGCAACAGCTGCGTTTCCTCACAGACTACGGTTACGCAGATACTGGGGTATACGTAACTGGTCCTCTCTGGGAACGCTCCACAGCAAACTCTCGGTACGTGTGGCCTCACACGCCAAGAGCAGCCTACAGCCTACGTCGGTTGGTAGGTAGGTAGGTAAGTGGGTTTGATCCCATGAAGAGTAGAGGCAATGCAACTTCTCTACCCTAGAGCCCAAATATTCGCACACGTCGCAGACACGATTAATTTCTATCATATATAGTGTATCCATATCCAATATCGTATTTGACAGTAAATAAGACACACGGCACAGGAATCAGTTGTGAAAGTTCATTTTCTCCCATCGAACATCATGCGTCTGTTGCTGCTGCTCGCCGTCGCGCTTCTCGTCTCCACACGGGGCGCCGTCGCGGGAGACACCGAGACTTCCCCAGCGTCCGAGTATGTACCGCCGCCGCCAGGTATCTTCACGACGGACGCTTCGTTTGCCGCCGACACGCACGAGGTTCTCGAGGACCCGAGTGGCGATACGTTTTCCTTCAAGGACCTCGCGACGGCACCGCCCGAGAAGGGATTTCGTGGCCGCCTCAAGCCGTACGCACACCCGCCTGAAGAGTTCCACATGAAACCCGTGCGTGTCATCCACGCGCGCGCCGTCGCCGACATGCCCGTGTTCGATATGATCTACAACCGCTTCATCTCGAGCCTCGGCTCGCGGATCGACGAGAACACAAGCGTCTCGGGGTACACGGCCGCGATGGATACTGTCACGACCGCGAGCATCGAGGGCGTCATGCAGTTTCTGCAGACTAGCGTCGTGAATCAGTTTGGCAGGACCGTCACGACGCGGTGCCGCCGCAAGAACGACATTCAGTTTATCGTGTTTTACGAGCTGCTGATCGCACAGCCCAATGCCTCACTTGCGCTGTTCCAAGACGACGACAAGAACAGTACGATCCCCGAGTATGGACCGTTCGTGGCAATGGACCACGGCCGCTGCACGCCCCTCACGAGTGTCAACGGCCAGGACACGTTCCCCGAGGCGTGATACCAATTCAACGGCAACAACGGCCACGCCAACGTTGGTGCATTCATCGGCGCGACCAAGAAAGATGCCGACATGCGCGGGCTCTTTAAAGACGCCTACTGGTTCTCGTTTCCCAACGCCTGCCCGCTGCAACCGTGGACCGCCAAGACGCAAACCTGTCGGCAGCAGACCCATCGCGGCCTGTGTCCACCTGGGAAACTACCCGACGGTGTCGCCTGCACGTACGCCCACAATATCTTGGGCTTTCTACCGCTCGATGATCTCGTGGGCATCACGAGCATGGTCAACGAGGTGACTGGGCGGCCATTCACCAACTTTAGCGACTTTTGCCGCTTTGGCGGCGTCGAACTCGCGCAGTTTGACCCGTTCGGGCTCGTACTCAAGAGCCTCCCGTTCTGGGAGTACCCCACGGACCCACAAGCCAACGCGCGCCGCACGCAGCAGATGCTGGATGCCTATGCCAAGCTCACAAGCGCGAATGGCAGCTCCCCTCAAATCTACTATCGGCTCCGCGAAAAGATGAGGCCTCTACCGACGGTAGAGGAGCTCCGCGACCAGAACCCGCCATGCTTTGAGACTGTGTGCGCCTGTGCGAGTGCTGAGTTTGGCTGCAAGCGCGAGACGCTCGCGCAAATCTGCCGAGTGTGTCCGGCGCCAGAGAAAGGATGTGTGAAGCCGCCGCCGACGTTTGCGTTCCCACCCTTGACCAAGCCAGCGGCCAGTGGTAGTGCTAGCTCCGCCGGCACTGACGGGAGTCCGTCTGTCGGTGTTGTCACGTCTGCTGCCGTCGCACACGCCACGACCCGACTCGCGCTGCTGCTCGTCCCCTTTGCGTTCATGTAGATATTGTAGTACTGACTGTTGCCTCCTGCTGGGAGAGACCTATCACCGAGACTTTACAAGTACACCAAGACTTTGTGCTACTGTTTCAATGGCTCTACGTAGTGGCTTGCTGGGTGTTCATGGATCAGTTCCTGCATGTGATCAGCGTGATGGCGTTGGTGCTGGCATCGTGTGGGCTCCCCATACTACGGGTAGTACTATCGTATCCGAGATGGTGACCATCGCGAATGAGAGAAAGAGACAAGAAGATCCAATGGGCTTTGGACATAATTTCCTCAACTTGTAAGGTTACTAGTTTACTCTATGGCCCTACGGTAGCGAAAGCCAAGACCCCCCCCCTCTGAGGGCACAGACACGTTTGGTGGTTGTTTTGTTTCTTTTCTTGGGTTCATTAGGGGTGAGACGAGACGACACGTGCGAACAGACACGGAGACAGTGGACGATGAAAGGACCGAGAGCGAGAGAGCGCGCACGATGGGGCTTTATGTACACGCCAACAAGGGGCGAGTGGGCGTCTATGGAGGACACAGCTTGCCCTTGGGGTGCGTCGGCTTGACGGGCGCTGACCCCTGCGTTTTTGGGCCGGCCGCCTGCTTGGGGTCCGTGTCGAGCGCACGCGCCGCCTCCTCGGGCGGCGGCGGCTGAAACTGCGAGTACCCAGTGTCCGGGTTGGCATCGGGCTGCTGCTGCTGCTGGTTGCCACCCGGCGCTGGTGCCGGAGCCGGAGCCGGAGCTGGCTCAGGGGCCGGAGCAGGAGCTGGCTCAGGGGCCGGAGCAGGAGCTGGCTCAGGAGCTGGAGCAGGAGCTGGTTCAGGGGCCGGAGCAGGAGCCGGCTCAGGAGCTGGAGCAGGTGTGACGACCGGCACGCTCGGTGCCGAGGTCGGTGCCGGCGGCACAGGCACGGGGGCAGGTGTCGGCGCGGGCGTTGCGGCTGGTGGCGTGGCAGGTGGCGTGCCCGCTCCCGAGCCGTACATCTTGGCGAGCGTCTCAATGTCGTGGGCCGACAGCGTGGTCGCGCGACCGAACGAGTTGTCGGCGCTGGTGTCGCACATGCTCGACACGGGCTCGACGCAGCCGTTCGCGGCGGTCTCGTCAATGTCGCAGTACCGCTGCGTCTTGTCGAGCGGCACGCACAGCCCCGCGTCGCGGCCGTAGTGCATAACTGAGCCGGTGTCGTAGACCGTCGTGAGCCCGTGGGTCTCCTTGATGTAGTTGTCGGCGCTCAGCGTGAGCGAGTCACGGAGCACGACGACCGCGCGGTTCGGGTGCGTGTGCTCGTGGATGAGACCGAGAATGTGGCCCAGCTCGTGCACGGCCACGCGGAAGCCGCCGTCGCCGCCAAAGCAGCTCGGGCCAAAGTTGAGGTCCATGCGCTGGTTCGGCGCGTACCCGAGCGTGGCGTAGCAGTCGCTCGGGCCGCCCATGTTGACAATCTGGAACGCCTGCGTGCAGCCGCCGCAGATACTCGGGTCGCTGCCGTACTGGACCGCGCACTCGCTGAGCGTGACAAACTTGTTGGACGTCCTCGTGTGGTACTCGTTCATGGCCTGCATGAAGACGCCCTGCTGCGCCGCCGAAAAGGACGCGGCAAAGTTGTAGCACGCCACGCCGCCGGGCCAGTACCGCGTGCTCTCGCTGATGTAGACGCCGAGCCTGCGGCGCGACGCGTTGATGGTGGCCGAGTCGCACGCGACTTCTTCGCCTCCGCTGTGGTCGCGCACGCGGTTGTCGAGAAAGCAGCGCGCCTGGCCGTTGATACACTGCGCGTAGATGCTGCCCTGGACGCCGTGCGAGCCCGTGATGAAGCGCGCGCCCGAGCCGATGGCAATGCCGTCCACCTCACACGTGGCCTGGGCGAGCTGCGCCGCGGCGGCGACGCCAAGGGCGACCATTATGCTAGAGGCTTTCATGCTTGTGAACGGGGACGACTCGAACTATGTAAGACGAAAGACTGGGACGGAAAGAGTGCTGCAGAGGTCCTGCAAATCACTGAATGAAAATGTTGAGGGGCGGCACGTGGAGCTAACAGACACCCTCTGACGGCGCCAACTTCTACCGCCACCGGGCATTCTGTCCTGTAGAGACACTGCCACCGTCTTCCTCCTGATTCAATAGGTTTTGCACTCTTCGTTCGCTCGTAGTTACCTAACTACCCAGGCTGGTCCACAGCAACTGGTGAAGCCGATTAGAGCCAAATCTGGTGACCCCTCCGACTCTGTTCCACGAGCTCAAGCTCCGTCAAGCCAAACAGCAGCAAGTGGAGCGTCATGTTGACCGGTGTGCGTCCCACGGGCGCAAGGGTACTCGTCTGAACCTGCGTGGACAGCTGACTGGTCGCCTGGATCTTTGCGGTGCGAATTGGGCCCAACAGAGAGATTTCCATGGCTGCGTAAAAGGCTCGGCATAAAAGCCAGACAAAAGAACCCGTTCAGCAGCTCATTTGTGGGTCAGAGACAGGGAGGAAATGAGGACCTTTACAGAGAGGCAGTCAGAAAGTACCGAATTTTGGGTACTCTTTGCTCCAATACGACTTTCACTATACATGGATAGTTGCGTACGGAGATGACCATAAATAGCCAAGATGCGCAATTTTGTTGGTCGATGGAGGGGTGTACTTTTGGCATAATCTGTCTCTACGAGGCGTGTGCGTGGAGGTGGCGTACGGAGACGCTCAGTCGTCGTAGTGGTACGGATCCTGGTCGCCATGGGGCGCCATGATCTCTGCTGGCACCTCCACGCCCTCGGGCGCCACGTACGTTGGGTACGGCAGCGGCACGGTCGGCTTCTTCTTGCGTGCGTCCGTGATGCGCACGATGCCACCGCTGTTGCCAGGCACGCTGCCCTTGACATAGAGCAGGTTGCGCTGCGTGTCGATCTTGACGACCCAGAGGTTGTCACGCGTGACGCGCACGCCACCGAGCCGACCGGGCATTTTCTTGCCCTTGAAGACCTTTCCCGGGTCCTGGCACTGGCCCGTAGAGCCCATGTGGCGCTGGGTCTTGGAGTTACCGTGCGACGCCGGCTGGCCCGCAAAGTTGTGGCGCTTCATGACGCCGGCAAAGCCCTTGCCCTTGCTTGTGCTGCACACGTCGACATACTGGCCAGGCACAAAGTGCTGCGCCGACAGGGTCATGCCTATTGGGGGACGGGAGGCCATAATATGAGCGACAGACGATCCACTAGTCCACTCAGTCCATGCCTAGGTAACGTACCAAGCGGTAGCAGTGCATCATCCGAGACCTGGAACTCCTGGAGCTGGCGCTTGGGGCCGACGCCGGCCTTGGCGAGGTGGCCGAGCACGGGCTTGGTCACGTTGCGCGGCTTGCGCAGTCCAACGCCGAGCTGCACGGCGCTAAAGCCGTGGCGGTCCGCGGTCTTGACCTGCGTCACCTGGCACTCTTCAACCTGCAGCACGGTGCACGCGTGGCGGTAGCCAAAGTGATCCCACACGGGCATCATGCCGACCTTGACCGCCAGCAGCCCAGTGCGCTTCTTCTCGGGCGTCCACTCGTTCGCAGTCGCCGTGGTCGTGGCCGCCTGCGGCTGAGTCGCGGCTGACGAGAACGCGCGCAGCAGCGACGCTCCGGCACGCGCGGCGGGCGCGGTGGCCGTCGGCGCGAGCGAGCGGAGCAGCAGCGCCATGATCTTCTTATTGCGGGATTGGTGGCCAAACGATGGCCACAAACCACTCTGTCGTAAATTACCAGCCACGACCGTAACTTATATCCCCGAGACCGAATAAATGACCGCAATGTTGCACGAATGTTGCGTGGCCCACATCTTCATGTTCAGCGGCAGGGGGCGCTGAAACCCCAGTACTGTGAATGGGTATGTCGCCGACAATCATGGCGCCGCGCGTGCTCTGGCGACTGCTGCCGTCGCTCGCCGTACTGCTGGCCGTTCTCCACGGCCATCTCCTGCTGCTACTGCTGCGTGTGCTGCTGGGCGCGGTGCTGCGGCTCGTGCACGTGGCCGTGGTCGCGAGCGGCGCGCTCGTCGTCTGGACTGTGCTGCGCTGGTACCAGCTCGGCGTCGAGCAGGAGCTGTACGACTCGGCGCTTCTCCAGCACCGCTTCTTTGAAAAGTACCGTCGCCCGCCGCCCGCAGACCCACGCAGTAGCAACGGGTTCCAGCTCAAGGTCGTCAAGCGCCTGCCCGTGGCGACCCACCTGCGCACGTCGTGGGGGCTCGCCCCCGAGATCGCCGACGAGATTGCCGCGTTTGTGTCGCTCGCGGTGCGCGACTATGTGAACGACTGGTTCACGCCCGTGTCGCCGAGCGACGACTTTCCGCACGACGTCAAGTTCCTGCTCGCCGACATGCTGGGCGCGCTCGTGGCACGCGTGCTCGAGATCGACTCGACGCGCGCGCTGACCATGGCCGCCAAGAGCGTCGAGCTGCTGCGGCTCCACTTGGGCTGGTTCCGCGAGGCGTACGCGCAGCTCGCCGAGGACCATCCGGTCGTGTTTGCCGACCACAGCGACGAGAGCCTGCTCCAACGCCAAGCGCTCGTCGCTGCCTACGTGCAGCAGGCCAAGTTCTTACACCCCGGGTGTGTTGCCAAGAAGACGGGGCCCAATGACGCCGCCGACGTCTTGTACTTGCGCCACGTCGCGACGCAGCTGCTCGTGCAGCTCAAGCCCGAGCTCGGCACACAGAGCAGTACGAACGTCTTTGTCTCGATCGCCATGAATTTCCTGCGCGAGACTCTCGTCTTCAAGGCGCTCAAGCCCGTGTTCGAGTACTCGCAGCCGCGGTACGCCAACGAGCTCGTCGTCGCGGCGCTGCTCGAAGAGGGCGACGCCAACGAGTCGAACGATTCGCCCCTCACGTCGCCGACCGCTGCGGCTTCCACGAATGGACCCAGCTCGCCACCTTTGGACGCGCCCAATCCCAAGTCGCTGCGACTCACCAAGAGCTTTCTCTATAAGGCCAGCAAGCGCAGCACTGTGCAGGCCGAGGCGGCGCTCCACGCCGTCTTTGACGCCATGTCGTCGGCGGCCTCGACGGCGTCGTCCGGCATGACCTCGCTCAGCTCGATCGGGTCTGTGACGAGCCCCACAAGCGGGGATTTAGGGTCGTTTGAGACTGATTTCTGGTCGGAATCCGCGGCGTTTGGCATGGTCTCGCCGCGATCGCCGACGTCGGGCGAGCCACTCTCGCCGCTCATGCAGCAGCAGCGCGTGGCCGCAGCACCGACGTTCAATGAACGCAAAGGCGGCGCGTTCGCCTCGATCTTTTCGCTGGACGACCGCATCTCGTTCCCCAAGACGCCGCGGCTCATGGCGCCGCGGTTTGGGCCGTCGAGTTTGACTACGGGCAAGTCCATCATCTCAGCGCCCGAGTTGTCGACCCCCATGGACGACTTGAAGAATATGAAGGCGAATCTCGAGTCGAGTCTCAACTCGTCGCTGTTCAAGGTCAAGAAGACGTTCCGCAACATCGGCGATCAGTCGCAAATGGCCGTGAGCTCGACGACGTCGCAGGCTGCGAATCTGATTAAGCGACCGCGCGGTCTCTTTTTCCAGAAGTCGTTGAAACGATCCGATACGTCATCGACCGAGACGATGGCGACGAGTCCCCTTGCGGACGTTCCCTCGACGCCGCCGCCGTCGTCCAGCCAGGGCGAGGAAGACACGGATGACGGCGAGAGCGACAAGACGGCAGTGCCAAGCCCCACGCGAACGATGCAGTCCCCGAATTCCAAGGCCGCCAGCGTGCAAGACCGTGTCTTGCTGCTGCTCGAGAAAACGACGGCCAACTACGTCAAGCTCTACCACGACCGTGTCGAGATGCGCAGCTCGGCGAGGTCGCGAGAACTGTACGAGTTCCTCTCGGCGCTTGAGGACGTCTTCATGCTCGGATACCGCAAGCCGGCACAGGAGAGCCCAGTGGCAAATGGGGCCGACACGCCTCCGGGGTCGCCATCGTCCAGGATGTCCATGGATCCATCATCAGTCGTGCTGCCCGATCCAGAACAAATGTACTGGAACTATCTCGCCCAGGACCGACCCGACACGCCGTTTCTCAACACGCACTGGCAGTTTATCGAGACCCAATGCCCCAAGTGTGCCGACAGTGAATCGTTCTACTCGACGCGTGGTATCCAGTGGATCCTCGTAGCGCTGGAAAGAAGTGTTCTGTGGGAGTACTTCACGGCGCTCCATCTCCACCGCCGGCTCACCGAAGTGTTTTACGACGAGGTCGCGGTTCTGCGCAATGGGAAACTGATGGAGAAGCTGCTCAAGATTTTGCTTCCGCTCACAAAACTTCAAGTCAAACTCGAGATCCCCCATGCGCTCGGCCGGCAAAGCGAGTTGGAAAAGGAGTTCGGGATCTCTCGGTCTGTGGCCGTCGGGGCCTCGTCCTCTTCCTCCTTGCAGCTCGTCCGCGTCGTCGAGACGGCGTGGGAAGTCGAGCGATACGTGCCGATCCAAGGCTGGGTCAAGTCGCAGGACAAGCGCTCGAAGGAGCTTCCGTCGTCCGAGTGGATCTGGGAAACTGACTGGACTCTCGAAGCCAGTGCCGTCCCATCAGAAGCTCCGCGTCGATCGGGTAGTGCAGGCAGCGACTCGTCCGATGTCGAGGGCGGCTCGTGGGAGTATGGCAAGTCACTTAGCCGCTTCCACGAAAAAGAGAAGACGCTCGACTCGGTGCGGCGTCGCAAGTGGACACGAAGGCGACGCCAGCTGCCACCGGTACTGTCGACCACTGGACCCCCCAGCGGCGCGGGGCGAGGTGCGCGATCGTCGCAGCTCGACATGCAGCTGTCGCCGCGTCGCCACGCGAGCCGCCAGGGCAGTTGGGACGCTGACGACGTTGAGCTCGCCACGCGCAAGAAGAACCCGGCCATGCTGACAAAGCGTCGCTCGTTTAGTATCGATAAAGGATCGGGGGCAAGTCCAAAAGCGGCCTCGTCGCCTACCCCGGTCCCTTCTCCGCCCCCACGGTCGACTGGAATGGGTGGTGTCTTCCGTCGCAAAAAGCGCGCGTCCAGTGGCTTCAGCTCGCTACGGCGGTCGATCAGCGGACGGGCTACTGCCACGCCAGCGAAACCAGCAACTGATGCCGTGCTCAGCGACGATGACGCCATGAGTGCGGACGCATCGACGCCAAGTGGCTACGTCGAAGACTGTGAAGACGACGACGGCAATCTGTGCTTTCGCTGTTTCAAGGCGCTTGGTACAGAGTCTGCGGGATCAGCGATGTCGGCAAAATCCGCTTCGTCGTGCCAGAGCTGCCACCAGCGCGTGTGTGGCGAGTGCCACAATTTCTTTGCGTTCCTCGTGTACCCGCCGCCGCTCGAGTCGACACGGAAAGAGCAAGTGTGTGGAGGCTGCTACGAGCGACTCGTTGGCCGGTACAAGCTCAAGATTGACGCCCACGTGGGCAAGTACTTTATCAAGGTGGACAATAACGACCGCGATTTGTCCGATGGTGAGGCCATCCACGGAGCGGATGCTCCGCTGTCGCCGACGGGGTCGTCGGTGTCCTCTCCGAATGGAGGCAGTGATGCGGGCGCATCACCCAAGTTCCGATACGAAGTGACCGTACAAGTCCGTGACGAATCTGCCTATGCTTGGAGCGTCATCAAATCCTTCCACGAGTTTGAAGAGCTCGAAAAGCAGCTTTTTGAAAAGCTGAAAAAGCAGGAAAAGAAACACGGCACCGGAAGTGACAGTCGCCTTTGCCACTGGCGCGGCGTTGACTACGCCGAGCTGCGATCTGTACAGCCGTCGCTCAAGGAGTTTCGAATCAGCACTGCTACGCCGTCGTACGAGAAACAGCGGTTTGTGCTAGAGCTGTTTCTGCAGCGGCTCGTGCAGTGCGACACGCTGTGCCAGAGCTCGGTCGTGCAAAAGTTTCTGCTGCTCGGTGACAATATTAGCGGCGGCGCGGCGCCTTATCCGTCGTTGCAGTTTGCGAATGAAGTCGGCGACAGCTCGACAATGGTGACTGCTGGTGGCATGAAGTTGACCGCCAACGGGGCTCCTGGACGGGAAGGAGGCACCGCCGCCACTGTCATGGTCGAGAACGGCAAGTGGCGCCGCGGCAAGTGGATCGCACCCGAGATCAATTCGAAAGAAACGAAAATGCGCGTGCTCCAACAGCTCGAAGTGAGTCTCTTCGCGGTGCTCAACGAAGTGTTCGAGTTTGACGGCATTGGCTTGCTGCGGCGCCACTTGTTTTCCATGACGCGGTCGTTCATCAAGGCGTTCTTAAGCGCGAGCCATTTCCGCAAGATCGAGCGACAGTACTTGACGTTCACGGATCCCAAGAAAATGGCCGCCCATCTCGCCGCGTTCCGCGAGTATATGTTCCCAGAGACGCCGGTCGAGCCACCTCCCCTGCAGCTCAGCGCGGCCGAGATGCAGACGCTGCGCAAGAAGTCGCTGGAAGCAATCCTCTCGAGCCTGCCGTCAACGATCGTGTCGGTCGTGGGCGACGGATCAAGCGCCAACGCCGCGCTCAAGCTCCACGAGTTTCTGCAGCACGAAGTGTTTCTCAAGAACCTGCTCTTCAGCATGTGCGACGAGCTCCTGCCCCACGTGTTTCCGGACACGGTGGCCTACACGCCCAAGACCAAGCCTCCAAAGCCCGCAACGTAGATACAGTATATACTGTTTCGTGATTGTAATATGTACAATAGTGTGATAAGACCAAAGGCTTCGTTTACGGCTTGATGGCGGCGGCAGCGGTGGGGCGCTTGACGCGCTCGTCGCCCTCTTCCTGTGCCTTGATGGACCGCTCAAGCGCCTGCAGCTTTTGCTCGACGCGGCTCTTCTTCTTGGTGCGCGCCGTCTGGTTAATCTCCTTGAGGCGGTCCTTGCCGACTGACTTGACGTCGCCGAGCGCAAGCGACGAGCCCGCCTGCAGCACACGGCTCGCCATGACCTCTTCAATGTTGCGGTTAATAAAGCCCGTGACGGCCTTGCCGCCGTTATTCTTGAAACCGCTCGCGCCGCGGCGCACTTCGACCGTCGGATCTGCGCAAAGGGGACAATGAATCCAGATACACCTCTCTCTCTCTCCCACGGCCTCCACAAACGTTACGTACTTCCTTTCTTTGTGAACTTGGCCGCCGAGAGCTTGTTCGAGTACTGCTTCACCTTCTTGCTGGGCTTGGCCGACGCATTCTTCACCTTGGAGGCGCTCTTCTTGAGGTACCCGCTGCCCTGTGCCATTTTGCTTTTTTTGCTTTTTTTGCTTGTTCTGCACCAACCAGAAGTCGGAAACCCTGAATGATGGTCATCAAAATCTAACTCAGTTTATTCCAGTTACATATATATAGAAGACATGTAGCATATCCTCGGTATGCACTTATTTAGTAGGGTTCCCTTTGAACAGGGGCGGGAAAGGCACTTCGCGAAACACCATGTATTGATCAGCGCCGTCGCCGCCCATCGCACTCAGCTGCATCTCGTCTCTCTTCCGTCTCTGCGCTTGCGGGGGTATTTACTAGAAGGGCGCCATGAGGGCCACAGGCGGTATCGCGCGACAAGGTCGTTTGGTGAAATCGCCGTGATGGTGAGTGCCTTGGGGAATAGGAAGCAACAAGTGAGTCGCGCCCGTCCGTTTTGACGCTAAGTACAGCCCGCCTTGTCGGTCCGGCTTGCTCTACCTGTGCCTGTAGTAGTTACTGCCGCAGTGGAGGCAGCCGTGCGAGTGTGGTGATCCATCGCTCTCTGTGAATCCCGGCGACGCCAGTATAATAGAAACCTTGGCTCCTCTCGCTAAAGTATGTTTGCACCGAGGGAAACTGGACACGCAATAAAGCTGAGTCGCTCGCACTTGCTGATCGGCATATTGGGTGTCGGCGAAGCTGAGCAAGAATAACTGAACCCGGTGCGATTGTGTGGATAGTAAAACCGCCGGGACGTGGCAGTGGACGACCAAAATAACACTGTTATCACGAGACGCCGTGGAGGCGCTTTACGTGCAGTTTCTTCTTGATGGAAGTTACTGGTCGGAGGCTTGGGCGTGACAGAGCTGAGCACGACATCGGAGAATGCTCGCACGGCGTCAAGGTTGGGGAGAAGCCAATATGACCCATGGTAACGCCACAGGCGCTCGGAGTGCCAGCCGCCGACACACGAATGGAGGCATGAGTGGCGCCAGTCACCGTAGTGGGGTCTTCGCAGAGAGCGTCGACGACAACGACCATCATGGCCAAGGGAATATGCTGAACGACCAGAAGATTCTCGAGAATGCGCGATTTGGACTTGCCAAGGTCAAGTTACGGTCGAACAAGAGCTCGACGAGACGTGCGTCGGGGAGCCCTGGCTTCCAAACGAGGTTAAGGCGGCGTTCCTCCAGCATCGCACAGAACTGGATCGGTCGCGTCAAGCAGTATTCGTGGAGAACGAAGTTTGACGAGCTTGCGACCACACTGCGTCTGCTCGATGTGGTCTACATTTTGATCACCGTGCCACTCCGACTCGGTTTTTTCTTCGACCCTTGGGATCAAGTCCATCGGAGATTGACGTGGAATGTCGCGCTGTCCATATTCACAACCCTGGACCTCATGGGTGTCTTCGTGCGAGTCTGGTTCGCACGAGAGGAACTGTTGCCTCGGCTGCAGCGCGCATTACGCTATTCGATCATGCGCTGTCTTCGACGAGTACACCCGAGCGACAGGTCGGGACTGATGAGTATCTTGCGGGGATCTCGTATATCGTTCGTTGGCGGCGACAGCGACACTTTGTCGCTCCAGTCGCATGTCAGTGGATTTTCTGTGCGAGGCGATCGTGTATCGGCTATGGACGCCGCGCTCCCGTATCGGTTGCGCTCCAAGACATCCCACCGGTCGACACTACTAGCTTTCGTCTCGGCCGTGTTCAGCTGCCTTCCTCTCGAGCTCTTGGTCATTGCAGTTGCGCGAAATTACAACTTTCTCCACCTCGTGAACCTCACCAGATATCCGCAAGCCTTTCAGACGACGCCGCGTGTATTCTCCCAGGTCGTACTCACTCGGTACCGGCATCTCGGCCTTGTCCAGGCGCTTTCGTTCAGTTCTGTGGCCGCGATTGTCGTGCTTTTTGCTGTTGGGGTCTATTTGGTTCACGTTGCAGGTTCGGGCTACACGTTCCTTGCCCACATCCAGTGTGGCCTCGACTTTGATATGTGCGTGAGCTCTGCGGCGCTTCCAGCAACCTGGGTGCAGCGTGATCGCCTCGAACATGGAAGCCTGTGGCGAAAATACGTCCGATCAATGTACTGGGGGAGCAAGACTGTGACGACGTTGGGGCAAGGCGACCTCGTGCCAGCAACCCACCTCGAAACCGCATATCGTATCCTTGTCCAGTTTATCAGCGGGCTATGGGCCACGGCGATTTTGACGGCATACTCGTTTTACTTCAGTCGAAAAGATGCCAAAATGACCACGAATCTCACGACACGCCTCGAACAAGCCACCAAAGTGAGTCCTCCCATCCTGCGATATTTGGCCGTCATTGATATCTGACTTTTTTTTTAATTAGTTTCTTGCGTCGAGGCGTGTGCCACATGTACTGGCCACCAGGGTGCAGACATTTTTTGAGTACATGCAACGAACTCGCGTTGGTGTTGAAGAAGAGCTGGCGCTCGACGGGCTCCCATCCCACTATCATGTGCAATGCCTCAACTACGTCAAATATCGAAGCTTCCAGCGAGTGAGATCTCGTTTTCTGTGCAAGTGGAGGGCGAAGCTTGGGTACTGATTCATTCCTGTCCGTTCTGTTGTTTTGTAGCTTCCCTTGTTCAAGAACAAGGATGGTGCGTTTTTGCGCATGATTCTTGGCGCGTTGGTGAAAGACTACTTTGCACCGCGACAAATCGTCGTCGACATTGGCGACCCCGAAGAAATGTTTGTGGTCGCAAAGGGCGAGATCAGCATCTTTGACGCGACGGACGCCGCGCTCGGCCGGCTAACAGCGGGAAACGCGTACGCCGAGAGCGCCCTTTTTTACACGATAAAGACATCTCGCTTTAAGCTTACGGCCGACACCCATTGCGAAGTGTGGGCCCTGCGTCAAGCGGACTTCAAGGAGGCGTTGAAGCTTCACTTTTCCAAACTGAAGTACGCGACCATCATGACCACGAACCGCATGGCACAGGCCATCGGCCGAATAAATACCATGTCGTCCGACATGGCTGCCGCTGCCCAGAAGTTTAAGGTGAACGAGTACAAAGCAACAAAGAAACTGGCCCGCAAGCTCTCAACTGACCAGACGAAAAGTACGACGTCGTCAAAGACGCAATCCTCGTGGCGAAGACCAAACTCGACTTTCCAGCGCGTGTGGAAGCATACCAAGTGTGCACTGCTCATTGTGCAGCTATACGAAGTGCCGTACTACATTGCCTACCAGCGTGGCTTCGGTATCACCAATCCTGCCGACTTGCCGACCATGGGTGCGATTCCTCGGACAATCCAAGAGCTCGATTTTATCGTCTCAGCTCTCGTCGAGATTTTCTTCTACGCCGACTGGTTGTTTCGTGCACGGTTCTTTTACCGGTTCGTGGTCGGCAACGACGCGGGTGACGCGGCCGACAGCAGCGCGAGCTTTGGATTACTCACTCAATCGTCGATGATTTTTCGTCACTACCGCGAGAACGAAAATACGGCGCTCGACATAATCCAAAACCTGCCGCTACCACTCGTGTGGGACATCCTATCGAAGAAAGCACTTAGCACTGGCACGATCGACTTGGCGCGGTTTATTCGGCTTTTGCGTCTCGTCCGGCTCCACGAACTACAGACGCTTCTCCGGTCTTTGATGATCGAGCACGCACTGCCGCCCAGCAAGCGCCAGCTCGTGTACGTTGTCATCTTTGTCACGTCGTCGGCCCACATCGCAGCGTGTCTCTTCTTTCTTCTTGGCGACATGCCCTCGTTTCGAGGTGGTCTCCCCATCGGCGGCGTTCTTCCAGACTCAACCACGGCTTTCGAATGCCTGCGAGATGCAACGATGTTTCAAAACTGCACGTGGTACATTTATGATCGCAGCACGTATAACATTGACTCACCATTTCTTCGCGCGCTCCAGTGGAGTGTCGTGCTTCAGTCGACGGTGGGCTTCGGAGAGATCATGTCGTTTTCCACGCGAGAGTCTCTCCTCGGCTGTGTCTGGATCTTCATCGGCGCCAACATTTGCTACTGCATTGGCTGCATCCTCTCGAGCATTCTTGGGCAGCTCAATATCCACAGTACTATTCGCAACGAGCGCATGGAAGAGATTAACCTCGCTCTGCAAAGCGCATCGAATATCACCGAAGCCACCAAGGTCATGATCCGCTCGTATTATGAAACCAAGTGGGAGATGAACGGCTGCGCCAAACGTGACCACGATATCCTCGAGAATCTCCCGCGCTCGCTTCGCTATGGAGTCTGTGAGGCACTGTACCTCGAAGACTTGCGGTCGTGCTTTTTGTTTGCGGACGACGCTGCGGAGTCACGGCCGTCCGTGTTTCTTCGTGCGCTCGCTCGCCTCACGCGGAGCGAGATTTTCTTGAAGAACGTCATGTTGGTGCGGGAAGGCCACTTGGCCAGCGACTTCTTTGTGATTCAGCGAGGAGAGGTCGAGCTGCTGCTCCCACCACTTTTGTTGGCGTGTCCGAGCACACGAGGTGGCGAACAACCGAAACCACGTGTGATCAGGCAAGCGTCCGCGAACGGAAAGCTCAGCTGGGACGACCAAGGCTCGTTGGCAATCGTGCCACGAGCAAATGATAGTCGGCTTTCGCTGTCCAGGCGATCGGCTCGCGAGTCGATGACATCGTCCCTGTTTCACTCGCGCGGTATGAAATTGTCTTCGCTGGACCTTCGGTTGCTCGCGCTGCGGCGCCGGCAAACGGTCCAAGACGCTCCCGTGCTGAGTGCGCTCATCCCCATTTCGATTCTGCAGCGTCACGACAGCTTTGGTGAGGAAAGCATCACGCCCCTAGGGTCTGCACGAACATACCAAGCAAACGTTCGCGTCGTAGCGACTGCTCATCTCGCTGTGATCAATCGCAAAGACCTCGTGGCATTGGCTGATCGCTTTCCCGACGAAATTGAACGTATTTACGCGCTGGTTCGAGCCAAGGCCGCGCGGGATAATGAGCTCTTCAAGTCGCTTCGTCAGAACTTTATGCAAAAAGACAAAATCGCCCGGCGACTTGGTATCCCCAAGTCGCTGTACGTTAGTCGCAAGAAACGCTTGAGCACTGCCGACAGTGGTCACCGCTGGCGCCGCCTGTTCCGCGTGATCGATCCAGATAAGGCGTTTGCTCGGTGGTGGTACCGTGCCGTGAGTTCGATTCTCGTCTACAACTTCTACTCCGTCATCTTCCGCGTGGCGTTTCTCCCGACACCGTCGGACGGAACGATGCTGGTGTTGACGGTGGTCGACTACGTGTGCGATCTCGTTCTGTACGTCGACATCATCCTCAAATTTGGTTCGCTTGGATACATTGAGCGTGGCGAAAAAATCATGAACCGCTCAAGCATTCGCCAGCGGTACGTGGGCTCGTGGCTCAAGCAGGATTGCTGGAGCATGCTACCAACGTTTTACGTGGGCGATTACTTTCTCATGACGCTGTGTCGACTTCCACGGCTCCTGCGCAGCCCGCAGCTGCTGCTCATCCTCGACGACGTACACGCACAAATCCTCGAGCACTTCCTGCGCGGCAACAACACCAAACTCTCGAGCGTATTTGATCTCTTCCGGTTTGTGCTCATCTTCGTGTCGACGGCCCACTACGTCGGCAGCCTCTACTACTTGCTGGGGCGACTCCAACTTGAGTGGGGCGTCGCTGAGCGAAGCTGGGTCAACGTCGACTTTATTCTGCTGCAGTATCCCGACAATGTCTGGGTGCACTACATGCGCACACTCTATTGGTGCCTCTCCACGGTGGGTCTTCTGTTGCTCTGTGCATCCTGATGAATGACTCGTGCTGACACCTTGTCTGATTCCATCTAGTTTACCGTCGACTGCTTTGGTGACATCGTCGCGCGGAATGTCCTCGAGACACTCTACTCCATGTCGACCTGCATCTTGGGCTGGATCTTTATTGGCCAAGTCATCGGTCGCATTAACGTGCTCATGATCACACTCGACAAGGAAGCCCAGCAGCACCAGACGCGGGTCGAGGACTTTGATCAGTACGCGCAGCAGCGCAAGCTGCCGTACTCGCTGCGTCGTCGCGCGTTGCAGAGCGTGTCATTCAAGACCGAGTGTTTAATTCCCCTGCGGCTCGGCGAGATCTTCCATGACTTGCCCAAGCCGCTTCGGCTTCACTTGTTCAACGAAATGCACGCGCCCATTCTGCGGCAGCGACCAGAGTTCGCCGAGCTCACAGACACGCAAGTCGAAGCCATTGCGAGTGCGCTACAGCTCGAGATCTACCTGCCAGGTGACATCATTTACGAGTGCGGACGCGCAGGCACGACACTGTTTCTCATGCAGCAAGGACTTGCCGAAGTGTATTCGCCTCGCGCCAGCATTGTGTTCTCCACGATTGAGACTGGTGCGCTCTTTGGCGAGTGCACGTTCTTCATCCGCGGCGCCAAGCAGCTCGCATCGGCGCGTGCCGTGCGGAGTTGCCAAGTGCTTCAGCTACACCGCCACGAGTGGATGCGGCTGTGGCCCGACTCGGTGCGCGCAGAGATCGAGCGCAAGATTTTGAAGATCGTGGTCGAGTCGTACCGCGAGACGGCGCGCTCCTACCTACTCATGAACAGGTACTTTTACATCAAGAATGAAAACGTAAAGCCGCCACGCAGCCTGTCAAGCCGAACGCTGCTCGTCTCATCTCGCCGCTTGCAGTCGGGGCGGCGCGTGTCGTCGGCACCAACATCGGCCGCCGACACGTCTTTTACTGTGAACCCACAGCAGCAGCTGCGGCCCTCAATCTCAGACAAGTTTTTTCGACGAGTGTCAGGCACGCGACCATCGTCGCCAGAGGTATCGCCAGCCGTGGGATCGTCGTCCGACGCGCCCATTGTTAGTGATGGCAGAAGAAGCCTCATGGGCCAAGAGAGTGAAACGACAAGCTCTCATCGATCGGCGTTGAAGTTTGTCCAAGGCGAAAAGAGAAACGGATCAATGACGCTATCGATGGGGTCTCCTCAGCACCAGCCGTCGACCAGCTCGAATCCGAGTCACACGGTTGCCGATCCAAGTCCAAGTACCTGCCTGACGACGATGACGGTTACCGTGGAAAGCTCTCGGCGCAAGTCGTCGTTGTCGTCGGCGCTTGCGGACGCGATGGACCAGACAAAGTTGCGGTCTTCGACGAACACAGGGAGACGGCTACATCTTGCAACCGTCCCTTCGGAACGTCATATGATCCGACGCGAGTCACAAAATAACTGCGCATCCCTGCCCAAGCTGTCGCCAGCGACAGAGCTGAAATGGAAGCGCATGGAGAAGCGACTCGCAGCGATCCGCATGTTTCGCGTCGCGGTCGCCAAAGTCGATAAGGTCGTGGAGACCGCGCTCGCAGGCTTGTCAACTCCCTCGTCACGGCGTGAGTCCATTTCGGTCACACCCTCTGTCTCGGCGGCGCTCGACGAAGAGCGCGTGCAGCTTAAAGGCCGCACGGCGCTGCGCCGCTACTCAATTCAAGTCGACCAGCAAAGCCTTTTGCAAGAGCTGTTGGCGTTTGAAGGATTTGAAAATGAAGCCATTGAACGGAGTCAACGCGACAAGCCTCATGATCCTGAAGATTGGTACGCCGACGACGACGAGAATGAGTACGAGGACGGTGAGGACGGGGATCAAGATGACATCCACCCAGCGTCATCGAATCCCGAGCGCACTGAGGTCTTCACGCTGTCGTCCTTCCTGCTGGAGCTGACGGTAGGACGTCGCCGATCGTTGCGAACCGTAAATAAAAGCAACAGAGTCGCCCCTCTGCAATCGACCAGTTCCAAGAACATTCACGAGATCTGGGTGCCGCCGCGGCCTGGCCCTGAGATCTTCCAGGAGAATTCGCTCTTTCGGCAGCGGTGGGACACGATCATGCTGTGTGTGACCATCTACTACGCTCTGGTCGTTCCATTTCGCGCGTGCTTTGTGCACGACCACATGGACGACCCGCGATTCGGTGTCGCCGTTGCCACGACGTTTGCGCTCGAGTATTTGCTGACGGACCTGCCGTGCGCGCTCGACTTTGTGCTGCGGCGCCACCACTTCGAGTACACGGAAGACGGCGAGACCGTGGCGGACCGAAACCGGATCGCCTTCCACTATCGGCACGAGGGCACGTTTTGGATGGACATCGTGTCGCTCGTGCCACTTGAAGTGGTCGCTGTGGGCGTGCTCTACTTGCCGGGGCAATCGCATTTCTTTTCCTCTGGGTTTTACACACCCACTGGCGCGCTTCCGGTGTGGCGCACGCTTGCGTTTGCACGCATCAACCGCGCTCTGCGGACGCTCGTACATCTCCATGCACTCAGCGATCGTGTCCAGCGGTTTGTGCTGTACGAGCTCAAGGTCGCGTGGCTGCGGCCCAGCATGTGCTATGTCATTCGGCTCGGACTCGACTTTGCATTGGGTACGCACTGGATCGCGTGTTTCTTCTTTGGCGCGTCCTACTTGTTCCATGGTGACGACCACCCGAGCTGGCTCACGACGCCGGGCATGCTGGTCTTTGACGACAGCTGCTCGCAGCTCGAAGACGTCTCGCGCGTGCACGCCATGATCAAGTACTTGCGGTCGTTCCACTTTAGCATTGGCGCAGTCACCACGGTGTGCTATGGCGATATCTTGCCCCTGAATGCGCTCGAGAATGCGGCGACGATCGTCGTGATCTTCCTCTCGGTCGGTCTCTTTAGCATGCTCTCGGGTGGATTTTTCAAGTTCTTCGAGATGGAGCTGGGCAAGCGCGCCGACTACGAAGAGAAAGTGAGCCAAGTGGGCCAGCTCATGGTGTTTCACCAGTTCCCGTCGCGCACGTGGATGCAAATGCAAGTGTTCTTCGCGCTCTCGTGGCAGGAAAGCAAGGGTATGCACGAGCACGAAATGCTGCGTGGGCTCACGCGGTCCATGCGCCATGCGATCGCGTGCCACGTGCACGCGAATCTGCTGCACCACGTGCGACTGCTCTCGACGTGCGAGCCGGCGTTTGCGCGCGCGCTGCTCACGGTGCTGCAGCACGAGCTGTACGTGCGCAACGACGTCATCATCCAGCGCGGCGACCGTGGCCGCAGCATGTATATTATCGAGAGCGGCCTCGTATCGATTCGCCGGCCCGCCGAGGCCGCCAAGAAAGCGCGCCCGTCTATGGCGGCTGCGATCGGCGAGGTGGCGCTGTCGTCGGAGCGTCCGTCGTCGGCCAGCAAGCTGCGCACGTCCAAGCTCATTATTCGCGACCTCAAGAGCGCGGCGCTCGCGGCCGTGTCGGCGACCGCAGCCCAGACGGCGGCTTTGGTGCGCCGGCCGAGTTTCAACAAGGCCAAGAGACCGAGTTTAACGACAGGCAAGCGACTGAGTTTCACGATGGCCGCCAAGCGACCGAGTCTCGTGGCGCCGACGCCAACGTCGCCGACGGACATGGAGATGGTCCACGCGCTGCAGCAAGCCGCGGTGCTGGGGCAGCAGCACATCACGACGGCGCCGCTCGACTCGGATCTCAAGGTGCCGGCGCCCACGCTCAAGTTCGAGGTCACGCCCAAGACCGCGGCGCTCTCGCCCAGCGGCATTCTCATGCCGGACCAGGGCGAGGGATCTGATGGCGCGTCGCGCGATGTGTCACCCGAAATGACTCGCGGCAAGGGCGGCGAACCGGAAGGCGGCGTCCGCACTGGCGGCGAGGACGTGCGGTTTGTCAAGGGCGCGTTCGACTATTTCGGCGAGCGGTCACTGCTCTTTGGCACGCCGCGCATGGCCACGTGCGTCGCGCTCTGCGTCTGCAGCGTCTACGTGCTGACGCTCGAGCAGTACGAGCGGCTGCTGGAGCACTTTCCGGCCGCACGCCGCAAAAACATTGCTGACTGGGTGCTCTCGAACCCCAAGGCGACGGCGGCAGCGGCGGCGGCGGCAGCGTCTCTGCGCCATTCCTAATCGACTAGTCGATCCACAAGAAAGCTACTAGTATGGGCGCGTCCATTATCGGAAACCAAGGTCAAGTATTCGTCTTGGTATCAGAGACTAAGCAGAGCGCTGGGATCACCCGTATGCAGGTGGAGCGACGTGACGATTCATGACGAAAGGAGGAGGGCCCTGTGAGCCGGGAAGGTTGAGAGAGTGCGACGGCTACAATCATGGCTTCGCCTCTGTTTATCCGGACTTTCTGGATGTCGGTGCGTCGTGGTGGTCTGATCGCAGCCGTGCCGTGGCGTTTGGACTCGAAACACCCACTGGGTTGCTGGCTGGGTTCTAGGAAAGTTCCCTGAAGGAAGGAGCGCGCAGAGCTACAAGCAGAGTATTAATAGTTGCTAATGCTATCTAATAGTATCAACTCGCAGCGTCCGTGTGCCACACTCATCGGCATGATCCGTGCATACTCACGTGCAGCCGTATCCGATACATTCGCGTCCTCTGCGGCTCTTTGGCTGTCGAGTCGAGTTGGAGGGACCCAGACCAGACCACATTGGTCCGTGGCGGTCTTCTTTGCGCTGGCTTCCTATCAGTGCCACGCGCATTGCAGTGGAAAGGCCCACTACAAGTTGACGTTCCGGCGTGACGGTATCATTGAATGACAAAACAGGACTACAAGGATTGGCAATACGTGTAGTTGGTATAGAGAATGTCACCGTCTGATATGCACATTATGACAAATTACTACGCATCTCAGTAGTGGGTACAGAAGCTGGTCGTTGTCAGATCGTGGCCAATCAAATGGCCACGATCAAAATTTAGAAGCAGCCAGGGGTCTTTTGTCCTGTGTGCTGTGTGTCACAGAGCACTTCTGGGGCGGAGGGGAGGACGCCCGTTGCAGAACCAGGTCAAGGTTTCCAGAGTGCCAGGGTGTCGCCCTTGTTATCACCGAACCAGCGGAATATCCTCTGGAATCCAGGTGGTTGTGAGTAGCTCGAACTAAATTAGTATCCTCCTCGCGCACTTTCACACAGACTAATGAGGAACAATGATAGTCCACTCATATAGCAGCATCTGATGTGCCACTTGTTTCATCGGAGACGGACATGTCAAGGGGCGTGCGTTACAATCGGGCGGATTCGTATCTGTGCTCCTCCCATCTTTGGGCGAGGAGGTGGCATGGGAGAGGAGGGCTTTCACCTTCTCGCTCAAGGCCATCCCCACTCGGCCTCCGCTCTCCCATTCCCCAACCTACCCGATCGGACACACCCCGCGGTTCGTCAGGTAGCGTACAGAGCAAACTCTCGTTCTGCCCTCCTCCTCCTCCTCCTCCTCCGTCCGTCCACCATGAAGCTTTCTGCTGTCCTTCTTGCGGCCGCGGCCACAGTCCTCGTCCGTGCGGACGACCAGCCGGGCAAGGTCTCGGCCGGTAACGCCACAGCGCCGGCGTCGGCTGGCTCCACGGCTGGCGCTTCCTCGTCGCAGGGTGGAGCTGCACCGGCGGCGCTCGCGCCCGGCGCATCCCCGCTGGACGCGCTCAAGCAAAAGTCGTACGGCAGTGAGTACCACATGCCCTTTGTGCGTGTCATCCAGGCGCGTGTCCAGAGCGACAAGCCCGAGCTCATCAAGGGCCGCTTCGTGTCCAAGTTCGGCAACGGCGACCTCCAGCTCGGCTACCGCTCGGCCATGGACACGGTCAATACGGCCAGTGTCGAGGGCGCGCTCATGTATGTGCAGGCCGAGGGCATCAACCAGAACTCGCGCGCGGAGCTCAACCGCTGCAACCGCAAGAACGACATGAACTACATTGTCCTCTACGAGATCTTGATCGCGCAGACCAACGAGACCATCGCGCAGTTCGCCGACACATGGAACGTGCCCGAGTACGGACCGATGATCCCCATGGACAGCGGTCGCTGCACGCCGCTGAAGGGTGACGATGTCTTTCCGCCCGAGTGTCTCCAGATGAACGGCGACAAGGGCCAGCCCAACATTGGCCCGTTCATTGGCGCCGGCTTGAAAAACGACGATATTCGCGCGCCGTACCCCAACACGTTTTGGTTTTCGTACGCGAACACGTGTCCGCTCAAGATCTGGGGCGAGAAGAGCGATCCGAACAACGCCTGCCGCGCCAGCACGCGCAAGGGTCTGTGCGACATTGGCCAGGCGCCCGACGGTGTCAACTGCACGTACTCGTACGACATCTTGGGCTGGGTGCCGATCGACGATGTTGTCGGGATCACGTCGATGAAGGACGACAACGGCAAGCCGTACAAGAACTTTACGACGTGGTGCCAGGCCAGCACTGACAACATTGAGTTTGCCGGCGACGACAAGACGGGCAAGATGGACAAGGGCCTGGACTTCTGGACGGACCCGCTCAACTCGACCCGCAACAACGAGCGCGCGACCAAGGTCGTTGACACCTACTTCGACATCATGTCGGGCGACTTCAAGTCGTCGCAGATTGATGCGTCCGACCTCAAGAGCTTCAAGAACCTGCCCAAGCCCGACGATCTCGAGAAGAAGAACCCGCCGTGCTACAAGACCGTGCCCAAGTGCAACACTGCGCCGGGCTGCAAGCGCTCGGGCTTTTCGCAGATCTGCATGCCGTGCAAGGACGGACAGAACTGCAAGACGGACTCGAGCTTCACGTTCCCCACGCTCGCCAAGGCCAAGACTGCCGTGCCCGAGAGCGAGCTCACGTCGGGTTCCAAGCTCGGTGGCGCGATGGGCGCCACGGGCAGCATCACGGACCCGTCCAAGAACAGCAAGAAGTCCGAGTCAAAGGCGGCGTCGTCGGCGAGCAGCGGTCTCGCGGCGCCAATGGCGGCGATGGCCTTGGCCACGGTCGCGATCCTGGCCTTGTAAGACAATGCCGTGCTGACTACTTGTAGCCACTGTAGCCAGTTCATCTGAGTTACTACAACAAGTGAATACAGTAATAACGTGCTTTTTTAGGACGATTTGCTGATTCTCTCTTGCGGGGTGCGTGCAGTTGTATTCCGAGGTCGCAGTGATAGGGAGTTTACTACTTTCTGCCGTGTCCCCCACTCTGGACGAATCTACCGCGGTTTACTACTATCTGCACTCCGTCCAGAGTGGGGACAAGGCGACCTTCGTATCAAGTGGACCTGGATCGTCTTGTATGAAAATGACACCGTTGAGGGTGTCACGCAGGGTCGCACGACCGAGCAGTTTTCCTATGAAGTGCTCTGTCGTGCATCAGAGGGCACTCAGTCCAGTTTGGCTGCAACTGCAACGCAGAAGCTTGATGTTGGTGACTCAACGAGCGTTATCGTTTCAGATCGAGAATTTCTCACGTGGGTTCTTTAGGTGACAAACGACCGGTCGGCGATATGTGGCTCCATTTTCGACTTGACGCAGAAACTGGCCGGCACGGAGTGATAGGATTTGGTCCGTACTTTGGTCATTCGCTGATTAAATAAACGATGTGATGCCACTAGAGGCTCAAAACCGCTCTGGTGCGACTTCATCAAAATCCAGAATTTAGCTCACCTTCCTGGAGTCCAAGCTGGACAACCACGGGCTTCCTCATGTATGCAGACCCGTTCTTAACCAAATTGAACTTGGTTGTACCAGGTACCGGTATTAATATCACTGGATATAAATGGGGTGGTACCTGGCAGGCTCTTGGGTCGTAACTCTCGATCCGGTAGGACCAACAAAGTTAGTTCACCTCAGTGAGGACGAACCAGCACTGCTGTAGGTTCTCAGGACCTGGAAGCTGGTTGGTCCACCTCAGGACCTTCCTCAAGTTTATGTGCGGACTCTGGAATCTGGGCAGGAGACAGATGGCTGGATTCAATATGGGTTCGCCTTCTCTCTCCAGAGGTGGCATGCCTGGGATGATCAGCCTAGAGTTCTGTGTACCGGCACACAGCAACATGTTGTGCAAGCACCTGGGGGATGACCCCGGTGTGCAAACTGAACAGTGTAGCGGTGACAACAGATTCGCCTCACACTCTCCCGTGAAGCCATCAATCTCAAGTGCTGAACTTTCAGCCTTGATCATGACTCTAAACCAACGGCAATCTAAAAACGCAACCAGCAGCCACAACCCTCCACGATTCGTCGCGGACCGGTGGTGCAAAACCAGTACTGATCTGTCTTCTGGCGGTTGAGAAGAGATATCCAAATCCGATGTATGATAAATTATACCGAAAAATACATGGAAATACGGTACGAGATGATACAGTATTCCAGAGATTTTGAACCAGTATTCATGGTGAACGGTGGTCTATGATTCGAGATCACAGTATTTTAATTTCGGCTTCGCGGGTACTGCGTGTGCGGGTCTCTCGTCTTGGATTACACTTAGCTCAGCAAGCAATTTCTGCGTGAGGGCATAGGATTGATCTGTACTGAGATTGCAACAACTTCTGTGATCCTTTGTAAGATGTGTGAAGATGTGCTGCCGTCCATAGAAAGGGGCCCTAAAAAGAAGACTGTGTTCATAAAAGTATACACGGATCCATATACATATTGTGCTACACGCTTACTATTGGGGTTCAATGTACTTCAGCTGTCCAGCAAAGTTGCCAGATCGCTGGCGGTTGAGTTTGGAATACCTAGCCAGTAGACAGGATGAGCACTTGCCGTTGCTCAAAAAGGGTGTAGGTCACCGTGTCATTTCTGTCATTTTGCGTGAACTTGTTTGGTACATATCGGTGCTGACTCTCTGCCGTCCGCACCACGATCGTGCGACAACTCTCCGTTTGCCGTTTTCTTCCACGCCTTGCCGTTGTCGTCTGGCCGCCATGCAGCTTCCTCCGCCATCTGGTTTTCTTCGCCCTACACCTCCCAAACTGGGACCCACCCTGTCTTTTGCTGCCTCTCTCTCTCGCTCTTGTTTTCCCTTAGGTGGTCCCCCCCTCCCGTTGCTCGCGTTCCTTTCCCTCTCCGGCCACTCACTCGCCATTTCACCTTACTGAAGACACAAGCCTCCCCGCTTCTCGGTAACGTACTCTCTCTCAACATGAAGCTCTCGTCGATTCTCTTCGCCGCGGCGGCTACGCTCTCGGTTGCCCACGCCCAGGGTGCTGACGGCACTGCCCCGGCCACGGTTGGGCCTGGTGGAGGAAGCAGTGCCGGCGGGAGCATGTCGCCGGCCCCGTCGTCGGGTGCGCCAAAGGCCTCGACCAAGCCGTCCAGCGGATCCGGCTCGACCTCGCCGGCGCCTAGTGGCTCGACAAACGGCACCAGCTCTGGCCCAGCCAACACTGCTGCTGGCGCGTCCCCGCTCGAAAAGCTGGAGCAAAAGAAGACTGGTTACGAGTACCAAATGCCGATGGTGCGTGTGGTGCACGCGCGTATCCAGAGCGACAAGCCCGAGCTCGTCAAGGGCCGCTTCGTGTCCAAGTTCGGCAACGGCGACCTCCAGGCCGGCTACCGTTCTGCTCTTGACACGGTCAACACGGCTAGTGTCGAGGGTGCCCTCATGTTCGTGCAGGCTGAGGGTATCAACCAGAACTCGCGTGCTGAGAAGGACCGTTGTGTCCGCAAGAACGACATGAACTGGGTCGTGCTCTACGAGATCTTGATCGCGCAGACCAACGAGACCATCGCGCAGTTCTCGGACACATGGAACATTCCAGAGTACGGACCGATGATCCCCATGGACAGCGGTCGTTGCACGCCATTGAAGGGTGATGACGTTTTCCCGCCCGAGTGCCTCCAGTTCAATGGCGACAAGGGCCAGCCCAACATCGGTCCCTTCATCGGTGGCGGCCTCAAGGACGACGATATTCGTGCGCCGTACCCCAACACGTACTGGTTCTCGTTTGCGAACACTTGTCCGCTCAAGGTTTGGGGCGAGAAGAGCGACGCCAACAACGCCTGCCGCGCCAGCACGCGCAAGGGTCTTTGCGACATTGGCCAGGCGCCCGACGGTGTCACCTGTACTTACGCCTACGACGTTTTGGGCTGGGTGCCGATCGATGACGTTGTCGGCATTACGGCGATGAAGGACAACAACGGCAAGCCGTACAAGAACTTTACGACGTGGTGCCAGGCCAGCACCGACAACATTGAGTTTGCCGGCGATGACAAGACGGGCAAGATGGACAAGGGCCTGGACTTCTGGACGGACCCGTTGAACAAAACCCGCAACAACGAGCGTGCGACCAAGGTCGTCACTCTTTATCAACAGATCCTTGACGGTGAGTTCAAGTCGGGCCTTATCGCTGATTCGGACCTTAAGAACTTCAAGAACCTGCCCGACCCCAAGGACATGTCGACGAAGAACCCGCCGTGCTACAAGACCGTGCCGAACTGCAACACTGCGCCAGGCTGCCGGCGTTCGGGCTTCTCGCAGCTCTGCATTCCGTGCAAGGATGGTGAGAACTGCAAGACGGACTCAAGCTTCAAGTTCCCCAAGCTCGCCAAGGCCAAGACCACGCTGAGTGATGCTGAGCTCTCGTCCGGCTCCAAGCTCGGAGGTAAGAACGGCGCCACTGGTGGCATTGGCAAGAACAGCACGAAACCTGGCCAGTCGAGTGCGCCGTCGTCGAATGTGTTCTCGTCCGCGGCCATGGCCGTGACCGTTGCGGCCTCGGCAGTCTTTGCGCTCGCATTGTAGAGACTCCACTAAGCTTCCATGTGAGAGTATCCCGTGTACCACCACCTTACGTAGAGATTCCCAACTCAATCGAAGCGAGAACAAAGATCATCAGTTTTGCTTTCTTTTATGGAATCGTACTGCGGTTTTGGTTGATCCGGACTGATCATGTGGATAAAGACTCTTAACTCAGAAACGACTCTTGGGGGAACACAGAACTGTTCTGCAACCCAGAGCCGAAGCGAGTTCTACCCCAACTCGGCGCTCTTTGAACAGTGTTCTCGCCGTCATGAAACTGTTCTAATCCACAGCCTTATTTCTCAAATCGGATCTCCCAGGCGTCCGTGGCCAACACGGCCGGCTTGCGGATCACCAGCAAGTCCAGCGCGGCGTCGTACTGGGCCTCGAGCGAACTGAGCTCCTGGCCATTCTTGCCGACCAGCACGACGCGCTTGGGCAGCGTTTTGCCCTGGAACCCGTAAATCTCAATTCGCTCGACCCACGCGGACGAAGTAAACTTGGCGTGGACCACACTCGCGCGCACGCCGCTCGTCGCATCCACGTCAATCGTGATTTTGGCATAAGCCGCGTCGGTTTGGAACGCATAGCTCTGCTCGTCGTCGACGTAGAGCTGGCCGCTCGCACGGCCACCCGCGTCCAGCGTCACCACGAGCGTGAGCGGGTCGTACTTCATGAGAGCCGAGCTGCGACGCACGCGGTTCTTGCGGGGCACGACGGCGCCGCCGCGCTGAAACACGGGCGAGTACTCGAGCGGTGCCGCGATGTCCTTGTGGACTTGGCCGCCGGCGAGCTTCTTGAAGCCGTCGAAGATATTGTACCACACGTCGTTCGTGTTGCCTGGGAGGAACACGTCGGTCGAGACCACGCCGGCCTCCACGATCGGCTTGACCAGCAAATCCTGGCCCAATAGGAACTGGTCTTCGTTTGTAAAGCTCTCGGGGTTTTGCGGAAAGTGCATCCACAGCGGACGCATCACGGGCTGGCCGGCGGACGTGCACGTGTGGAACAGCGTATACACGTACGGCAGCAGCGCGTACCGCCAGCGGATCGCCGAGCGGATCCGAGACGTGTGGGGCTCCCCAAACACCCACGGCTCGCGACGCGCCGAATCGTGGTGCGCGTGGCCGCGGAAAAAAGGCTGAAACGCTGCGGCCTGGTACCATCGCGTGAGCAGCTCCGAGTCCGGGTTCCCGAAAAACCCGCCAACGTCGGCACCAACAAACGTGAGCCCCGAGACCGACATCGACAGCAGCATCTTGGTTGCGTACTGAAGGTGGCCCCACTTGGCTTCATTGTCACCAGTCCAGACGGCCCCAAATCTCTGGGAGCCAGCGAAAAACGCCCGCGACAGCACAAACGGACGCTGCAGGTCCTTGGTGATAACGAGCTTGTCCTGCGTTGGCGTTGCTGGCAGCTGCCGCACGAGCTGGCCTTCCATGGTGGCTTGCTGCATGTACATGCCGTACATGTTGTGCCACTCGCGATGCTCGATGCCGTCGAGGTTAGCGCAGGTCTTGGGCATCGAGACTTCAGGGCCGTTAAACACGGACGGCTCGTTCATGTCGTTCCACGTGAAGAGATCTTTCGTGCTGCCTTCATACGTTTCGTACCGGAAGAGGCCGCTCCACCAGCGGCGCGCCTTGGGCGACGTGAAATCCACGTATGCCGAGTTGCCCGGCCAGCACCAGCCATTGAAGTCCTTGCCCGTGTCGTCCTTGATGTACATGCCTTTGTCCGTCGCTTGATCGTGGACATAGTAGCCCGAGTCCACCTTGATATGCGGGTCCACAATGGTCACCATCTTGCGGCCTGTGCGCGCGACGCGGTTGACCATCTCGAGCGGCGTCGGGAACGCGTGGGCGTCCCATGTAAAGTACCGCTTGCCGTTCGTGTGCTCAATGTCGAGCCACAAGACGTCGTACGGGATGAGGTGCTCGTCGAAGCCCGCGTCGACTCGATCGACGTCGGCTTCGTTCTTGTAGTTCCAGCGGCACTGATGGTACCCAACTGCAAACAGCGGCGGCATTTGGGCACGCCCCGTGAGCAGCGTGTACTGGCCGAAGAAATCCTGCGACGTGGGACCCACGAGGAAAAAGAGATCGATCACGCCAGACTCGCTCAGCCAGTGGCTCTTCTTTGTGGCGTCGGCTTTGGTCTCAATATCAATGAAAGTCTCCGACGGGTTGTGCCAGAACACGCCCACAGTCGAGCGCGCATCGGGCGCGACCAGCAGTGGGATGGACCCGTACAGCGTCATGGGCACGTCGAGCTCGTACTCAAAGACATCGAGATTGTAGAGGCGGTACGGATCCGAGATGGCTTTCGGGTCTGCCGATGCATCCACAGTGTTCTTGAGCAGAAAGTCACTAGCGTGTTCTGGGATGCCGTAGAGACCGCGGTGGTGGCCGTGGAAGGAAATGTCGAGCCCCACCGAGCTCGGGCCGAACTTCTTCTTGTCCGTGTGGCCGCCAAACGACTCTTCCCAGCCATCGTCTTGCGTGGTCGTGGTCTCTGCCGCTGGCGCGACCGGCTCGGCCTTCTTCTGGACCGAACCGTCCGAGTAGATGGCGAGTCCGTCCTCACCATAGTCGACAATGGTCTTCCCTTCGTGGACGTCCACGGCCGCCTCTGTGGTTTTCTCTCCCTCTTCACTAGTCTTGCTCACGCGGTCGCGGCGGGCTTCAAAGTGGAACTGCTGGTCGCCGTTGGTCGAAATCACTTTTTCCTTGTGGAGGAAAACGTCGACGCCAAACGGCGCGAGGCGAAGCGCGACGACCACGTCGGCCTGCGCAAACAGCACAGCGTCCGCCGGCACCGCGTCCTTGGCAACACCGCTCTCGTGCAACGTCACGCGCTTGAGTGGACGAGCGACGAGCGCGTCCGGGGAGAGCACATCGGGGTTTTCCCATCGCTTCTTGTGGTCGGCGGCGTCGGCCCATTTCTCTTCGACGTGGAGCCGCACGGCCGGCTGCGCCGACGCCGATGCATCGAGCACAAACTGGAGACGCCCACGCAGCGTCTGGGCAGCAGACGCAGCGCCGTCCACGAGATCAAAGAGCACGGCGTTGCCGTCGTGCGCGACGCTTTCCGGCGCCACGCGGAACTGCTGGGGCGACGCGAAGCGGTACGTCTTGCAGAAGTGCGTCTGGTCGCACGTGCGGAACTTGCTGCGGTCGACGGCGGCGGCGCCATGGAACACGATGCCCAGGGCGGCCACGCACAGCGCGACGCGAGGGAACCGCATTGTTCTGGAATGTCCAATACTGGGGGGATCTCCACGCGGCGACTCCTCCTCCCCTCCCTGCTATTGGTAAAGGCTTCAACCAGAAGAGATCCACGGAAAACCGGTATCGATACCGATACACAGAGGATGCTAATACAGTAGGTGTAATACCGATTTGTGTAAATAACTTTATACAGTATTCAATGGACGTAAATATTCCAGGAAGTTAAAGTAGTAGGTTGCGCGGGGTAGTGAGCGAATGGTGGTAACTACATGTAGGCAGCAATTCGTTCACTACCGGAGAAAGACAAACGGCAAAAGGCGTATATACTCGCCTGAATGATAGCGACCGCTATTTGTGAGGGGTGGGGCGATACAGCCGCCTCTGCCTTGCGCCGCAAGACTTGCTGACGCTTTACTGTCGCTTCCGGAAATGTACTCACACAAGAAATATGTGGCCAGGCTAACTGCCAATCATCACACTATCCAAAATAGGGCAACGTCAGTATACAAAATAGAGGACTACTAATTCAACCTTGTTTTGGAACAATCGCATCCCAGTTTCCGTTTTTATCAGGCGGTTCCCACTTCAATACCCTCCCAGAAGGGTATGGCGGGATGACGGACGCGCACCTGCGGCTCCGCAGCATCGGCAGCGATGAGGAAGAAGACGCCAACGCCAAGGGCCGTGCGCCCGGCGGTAGAGACGGCATGACAGCACCCGTCGTCCATGAGGACGGAGGAGCGGATGAGGAGGACGACGAAGAGGACGAGGAGGAGGACGAAGGAGAGGAGTACGAAGCGGCCATGGCGCTGCCAAGTGACACTGACCAAGACAGGAGGAGCAAGAAAAAGTGGCGTCGCCCCGTGAGTATGGAGGAGATGGCGTTTGCGCTCGCGCAGGAAGAGGCCCGCGCCAGTGACCTGGCGAGCGACAGCACGCCGTACTCGCTCGAGTTTGCCGAGATCATGAATAGCGACGAGAGTCCGATTCGCCATCGCGCTAGCCTCGCACACGGCGACCACGTACCAACGGCGGTCAACACGACGGGCGGGGACACTGTGAACCAGTCGGCGATTATAGAAACGGCCTTTGGGTTGCCCCACGTCGACATGGACGAACCGCACTCCATGACACGCAAGTCGTCGCTCCAAATGATCGCAGCAGCCGCGAGGGAATTCCGGGACATGCACCGTGCGAGCACGCTCGACGCCACCGACCCCGAGGCCATGACCCTCGCGGCCACGCGCCGCGCGTGGTGGAAAGAAGTCCGCCGGACCGTGGGGTATATCCTGTTGTTTGGTGACGCCTTGTACGTGCTCATAAGCGCACCGCTGCGACTCGGCTTTTTCTTTGACCCGTGGGACCAACGGCATTCCAAGGAACACTGGACCCATGCGCTCACAGTCTTCTCCGTCCTCGACGTGCTGGGCGAGCTCGCGCGGCTCGTGTTCATCTGGCGGATCTCGTCGCGGCGATCGAAGAGCTCCACAACGGTATCCAGAGCAAGGTCGGGAAGCGCAGTGGCAAACGGCGACGGGCGGCGCCGGTCAACGTTTCTCCACCCGACGCGGACATCGCTCTTCTCGACGCGTGGCAGTGTGACGTCCTCTGGACTGGCGATAAAGGCGTCGGAAGTGCTCTCGACGGTCACCCGTCCCAAGGACACTGACGCAGAACGGCAGTCAGAACTGCCGCTCGCCGTGCTGGTGCTGGGCGCGATCCCCATCGAACTGATCATTGCCTCCATCAACTACAACTGGCTCCACGTCGTGCGCAGCGGGAAGCTGCTCGTCGTAGGCTTTTCGCTTGCTCCAGCATACTCGACACTGCTGCTAAAGTGCCGGCGGTTTCGGTGGGCGCAGTGGCTGTCGTTCAGTACGCTGGCGTTGCCGTTCTATTTATTTTGGCTCGGGCTTTACCTCTGCCACCTCTCGGCGTGTGGCTACATGCTGATCGCCAACATTGAGTGTGGTGTCCAGTCTCAGTACTGTACCAAGGCACCGATTCCAGGCTCCTGGGTGCTCAAGGACAGTATGGAGCAAGCAGCACTTTGGCGACGGTATGTACGGTCGATGTATTGGGCGTCCAAGACCGTCACGACACTTGGCCAGGGGGATCTCGTGCCTGCGACACTGGCCGAGACCAACTACTGTGTGGTCGTCCAGTTTATCAGCGGCCTTTGGGCCACCGCGTTCCTCGCCTCGTGCTCATTCTACTTTAGCCGACGCGATCGTGACATTGAGAACGGTGTCAGTACGAGACTCGAGCAAGCGCTACGGGTAAGCGAGTCTGCTTTCTTTCTCCCCCTCGGGGCATCTGATTGAGTGTATTATTGTGTGTCTCTCAGTTTCTCAAGTCACGGCGTGTGCCATCGACGCTCGCCCTGCAGATCCGCCATTACTATCAGCACGTCCAGCGCACGCGCAACGGCATCGAAGAAGACCAAGTGCTCGCTAATCTGCCGGCGCATTACCGCGCACAGTGCCGTTTCTTTGTGAAATACCGACTGCTCGCCAAGGTGCGTTTCTCCCTGCCTTTAACACAACATAGCTCTACTAAAGACCAGCATTTATATGGTCACCCCTTCTCCCCAGATCCCGTTTTTCGCCAAGCAGCCCAAGGCGTTCTTACGCAGCGTGGTGGACCACGTACAAAATGACTTCCTCTCGCCCAAGCACACGATTCTCGCGCTGTTCGAGCCCGTGGAATTGATCATCGTCGCCAAAGGGGACATGAGCGTACTCGATCAGTCCAAAGTCTGCTTCCGCGTCGTGACCCAAGACGAGTGGTTTGGCGAAGAGGTTTTATTTGAAGACTCGCGGTCGAAGTTCGAACTGGAGGCGAAAACGTTTTGTGAGATCTTGCGGCTATCTCGACAGCACTTTCAAGAATGCATGGAGAAGCATTTCCCGCGGCTCAAGATCGCGGCACTGATGGCCCAGCAGAAGCGACGGCTCGCGATGATTCCGTCCACGGATATTCGCCTGCAGGACGTTTCGGGTCCCGTCGGCACGCAAGTGCGTGGTCGTACCTCTGGACGAAGCACACTCTTTGTCATTCTGCAACAGGCGCTTCGGGGCGCAAGCGAGGACGACAGCGGGCTCGTGTGGTACTATCCAGAATCCCGCTTTCGAAGGAAATGGCGACGCTGGAAGGCCGTGCTGCTCCTCTTTGTCGCGCTCGAAGTGCCGTTTGAGGTTGCGTTCGAATGGCGCACGGGGTTCTTCGACAAGTCGGCCTCGACGAGGCAATGGTGCCTCGACGCGCTCGTCATCGTCATCGAGGTCTTCTTTTACGTTGACTGGGTATTTCGAGCGTGCGTGTTTGCCCGCGCGGACTCCAGTGGTGTCGCCACGAAAGATGATTCTGCCACGCACCGATCTATACGAGAGGAGGTCGTGGTGACTGCAGCCGCAGCCGCAGCCGCGAAAGCGAGAGACGGCGTCGTGACCATGCCGCGCGATCTCTGGCAGCTGTACTTGCTGCGCGGCGGCCTCGCGTTTGATATGGCGGTGAATCTCCCCATCGCGATGACGTGGAACCTTGTCAACCGCTCGAGCTACAGCATCTTTGTGCGCGAGGTGATGCGGAGCGCGCGGCTGCTCACGTTTGGCCGACTCATCGTGCTCAAACGGACGCTGAAGAAGATTCTGGTCGAACGCGATTTCAGTCCGGCGTCCCAGTTGTTGGCCAACATCGTTGTCTTCTGTGTCATCGCAGCCAATGGTATGGCGTGCTATTTCTACCTGCTCGCCGACGACAAGGACTTCTACGACGCGCTGCCCCTGGGCTTTGATCCGGATCAAACGCCTGTCGACTTTAACGAGTGCCTCGAGATGGCCACGCTTCACTCCAACTGCACGTGGTACTTGTACGATCGTAGCAAGTTCTCAATCAAGGCACGGTACATTCGCGCGCTCCACTGGAGTCTGGTGCTGCTCTCGACCGTCGGCTATGGTGACATTCTCTCGTTCTCCAACAGCGAGTGCCTTCTTGGCTTTTGGTGGATTTTTCTCGGGGCACTCATCTGCTACTTTACGTCGTGTGCGGTGAGCAGTGTCGTGTCGCAACTGACCGTGCTGCGGGCCGCGCAGGACGCGCGTGTCGAAGCGATCACCCGCGCGCTCGTGCGCACCAACGTCTCGTCGGCCATGCGAATCATGATCCGCAGCCACTACGAAGCCAACTGGGAAATGAATGGCAGTGCGTTTCCAGAACAGAGCATGATGGCACATCTGCCACGATCGCTGCGCCACCAGCTCTTCGCGTCGCTGTATGTGCAATCGATCCGCCGGTGCTACGTCTTTTCATGCCTCAGCGGCCAGGCTGCCATGCTCCGCGAGATCGCACTGCTCATGTCGTCCGAGATGTTTTTGCCACGCGTGACGATCGTGGAAAACGGCCATCTCGCGTCCGCTTTGTATATCATTTTGAGCGGCGATGTCGAGTTATTGCTGCCATACGATTCAAGCCATCGGACCACCTCGACGATGCGACGAAGATCAGTGTTCGACACCCATGGTCAGCTTCCATTCTCTGTCTATGGATTATACTTGCGGCTCGTCTACTCCTGCTTCCGTCGCAACCAGCCACCAACATCATCGCCCTCCTCTGCACATCTCCAGGGCCCGCCAAAGCAACAGCAGCCTCTGGGCATCCCCATCTCGGCACTCCGAGAAGGCGACTGCTTTGGAGAGGAAGGTTTACTAGATCAGCGTTCAGCGCTCCGCGTGAGCGCGCGGACGCTGACCGGGACGCAGCTCGCGGTGCTCACGCGCGAGTCGTTCATGAGTTTGGCCGGTCGGTTCCCCGTTCAAGTGCGCCAAATCGTGACCTTGATTGCCAAGAAGCAAGACACGGACATGGCACTCTTTGACACGATCCGGGGCAATTTCCTGTCGCGACACAAGTCGCTAGAATTCTTAGGCATGTCGCCATCCCTCTACTGCGTCGAGACGCCACACGTCAGCAGCATTATCTCGAGTGATGATACTCGGTATAAAGTGTGGCACGTCGTCCACGCGCTCGTGGTCATCTACAACTTTTACGTGATCACTTTTCGGCTTGCGTTCCTGACCAGGCCGTCCACGACAACGCGGCTCATGCTGACGGTCCTCGACTATTTCACGGACGCCTTTCTGTATGCCGACATCTACCTCAAGTGGAATCGCTTTGGTTATGAAGAATACGGAGATCAGATCGTGGATTTGGCCGCGATTCGGCGGCGGTACAAGAAGGGCTGGTTCCGAGTCGACTGCTGGAGTATGCTGCCATTGTACTACTACGGCGACTTTTTCTCCATGTCGCTCGCACGGCTGCCGCGCCTTCTCAAGAGCCTCCAGCTCATTGAGAATATTGACACGCTCGAGTCGCTGATGCGAGAGAAGCTGATGAGGGGCAGCTCGACCATATTAAGCGTGTTCGATCTGTGCAAGTTTCTCCTCTTCTTTCTCTCGGCGGCTCACCAGATCGGAAGCGGGTACTTCTTGCTGGGTCGGCTGCTGACCGAGTACGAGCTCGCAGCGTCGAGTTGGATCACGGTCGATGCCGTGCTTAACGTGTACCCTGGTGATGTCATGGTGCAGTACAACCGAGCGATCTACTGGTGCCTTGAAACGGTGAGTTCTCTTCTTCCACTCTTTCCCGGCGGATTTCTACTCGAGTGTTCTCACCTCTTTGTGTAGTTTACTGTCGTGTGCTTTGGGGACGTCATCGCGCAGAACGCCATGGAGACTGTCTACGCCTTTTGCACGTGCATCGTCGGTTGGATGTGTATCGGGCAGGTCGTCGGCCGCATCACGTCGCTCATGGCCAATATTGACAAGGTACGACAGGGGCTGTCTGTAGGCCCATCCAAAGACGTCACTGATTTTCAACGCGTTATGGCAGGACACCACAGACCACAATGCGCGCGTCGACAGCTTTGAAAAGTACGCTCGCGACAATGATCTGCCGCACTTTTTACGGGAGCGTGCTATCGAAAGCGCCGAGTACAAGTCAAAGTGCCTGGTGGAACTGAACCTCCGAACGACGTTTGAAGATCTCCCGCCAGCGCTGCACGCCATGCTGTTTGAAGAAATGTACGGCGCGTGCGTGCGCCGCGTGCCCGAGTTTACGCAGGCGATGAAGTCTGCGCAGCTTCGCGTGCTCGCCGATGCACTCACCTTTCGCATCTATGTGACGGATGATATGGTTTTTGAAGAAGGACGGCTCGGGTCGAAATTGTTCATCATGAAAAAGGGCCGCGCCGAGTTGTTTTCGGCCAAGTCCATGATCGTGTTTGCGGCAATCCACGAAGGCCAGCTCTTTGGCGACACGGCGTTTTTCGTACCGGACGCAAGGTATCTCTGGTCTGCCCGCGCGAGCGGAAGCTGCCAAGTTCTGGAGCTCGCGCGGCGCACGTGGAACGAGATCTGGGACGACAAGTCTCGACGAGCACTGGAGGAGAGGCTTGCCGCCGCCGTCCAGAGCAAGCGCGATTCGATGAAGCAAGCCTATGCCAACATTGCCCGGAACTTTGACATGGCCGCTAGCGACGATCGCGCGGCTAACGCCGACGCAGTACAGAATCCATTGACGGACCCGCCGCTGGATGCGTTCGATGAACTGGACAGTGAAGGGACGACGAACAGAAGTCCCCGTCAACTCATGCAGTACCGCTCCAGCCTGCAAGGCTACACGACACTGCTCTCCACGATCAAGCGGATCGTGTGGCTGAGAGTGTCGCGCAAGGTCGCCCCGGTACTCGGGTACGAGCCAGTCTCGCGCCGCTCGTCTTGCCGGAAAACAGTCATCGGTGGCCAAGCCAGTGCCCAGAAGCTTCGCCGCACTCTCGGCATTAGCACGACCTGCTCCATGAAGCATGTCAGTCGATCCGGAGGCCAAACCGCCACGCAGATCGAGCCGTACAATTCGAGCGCGTACGCACAGCACCTCGAGACCATCAAGTCGCGGTTCCGGCGCCGCCAAGAACGCACGGTGTTTAACCTGCACCACATCACGACCACGGCCATGAACAACCTGACCACGTTCGCCACGGACCCGGGCGGAACCACCAGTGAGATCTGGGCCGATCCACCGCCGCCAGCGTCATTCTGCCTCGAGAACTCCAAGTTCCGCCGAGTGTGGAACACGGTCATGTACATGATCTGCCTCTACTTTGTTCTCATTGTGCCATTCCGCGTGAGTTTTGACTATGAGTTTCTCGCGGGCGAAGACAACCAGGCGCAGGTGCGCGCGTGGTTTATTATCGAGTACGTGCTCGACGCGATCTGCATGGTCGACTTTGTGCTCAACAAGAACTACTTTACGTTTGTGAGCCACGGCACGCTGGTCACCGAGCCGCAGGCGATCCGCGACCACTACCTCCACGAAGGCACGTACCTCATGGATCTCTTTGCCATCATCCCGTTTGAGGTTCTGCTGCCGCTCGCGCCGCTGTCCAACGCGCCCGGTACGAATGTCAAGGTCACGTGGTACCGCGTCGGCGTGTTTCGGCTCAACAAGATGGTGCGCATCGCGCACTTGCACGAGCTCGGCGAAAAGTTCCAGCGCATGCTGGTCTACGACGTCAAGGTCTCGTCGATACGGCCCAGCATGATTTACTTCGCGCGCTTTGCGTTCGACTTTGCTCTCGGCGCGCACTGGGTCGCGTGCATGTTTTACGGCGCCACGTTCAACGGCTTTACCGACGCGTATCCGTCGTGGCTCACGGCGCCGGGGATGCTGACGTTTGAAGGGCGAGCGACCGAGCGGGATGTGGGCAAGGTCCCGGTCGAGATGAAGTACGCGCGGTCGTACCACTTCAGCATGGGCGCGATCACGACCGTGTCGTACGGCGACATTGCGCCGCTCAACGCGTGGGAGACGCTGGTCGGGACGTTCGTGATCATCATTTCCATGGTGCTCTTTGGCATGCTCTCTGGCGGCTTCAGTCAAATGTTTGAGATGGAGCTCGGCCAGCGCGCCGACTACGAAGAGAAGATTGCGAGCGTCGCGCACTTCATGATGTTCCACCAGTTTCCCACGCGCATTTGGAAGCACATGCAGTCGTACTTTATGGTGCACTGGTCCGAGAGCCAGGGCATGAACGAAGACGAGCTGCTGCTCGGACTGCCGCTGTCGGTCAAGAACGACATTACGCTGTTTGTCAAGCAAGACTTTGTCAAGCAAATGCGGCTCTTTGCCGGCTGTGACGAGGCATTTGTGCGCGCGGTCGTCGCTGCCTTTGACCAGGAGCTGTTTGTGCGCAACGACGTGATCATCACGTACGGCGACCGCGGCCGCAGTCTCTACGTCATTGAGAGCGGCTCCGTGCTCGTGCGGATCCCGCAGAGTCTGGTCGTGGCGCCCCCACCAACGACTGCCACGACGGAGCGGCAGTCCGTCTCGGTCGCGGCCGACGTGGAGGTCGTCAAAGGCCGCTTTGATTTCTTTGGGGAAAAGTCACTGATTTTTGATATCCCACGCAGTGCCACGTGCATCGCACTGTCGTCCTGCAGCATGCTCATCCTCACGGTCGAAAAGTACGACGCCATTATCGAAGCGTTTCCCGAGTACCGCGAAAAGAACATGCGCGACTGGATCTTTGCCTACCCCACCGAAGCCAGAAAGAGACAGGCACTGCAGACCATTCGACGACTCTCCCTCTCACCGAACCGCCACGGTCGTCGAGCGTCTGTATTGGCGGCAGCCATGGCCATGGACCCGTGGTGGCGGCGGCAGCC